>JALLPI010000054.1:0-40633 GCA_036939935.1 Cyclotella atomus | reverse complement strand
TATTTGTTGGTTGCCTGATTGGTCAGCCAATAGGCATACTATTAAGTACTCTAAGGTGTACTTTAACTAGGTAGGACCTTGGCCTATGTCAAACTGGCCAAAGGGAACAAGCCAAATAACGGGAACGCGCCAACAGCATCGTGATGGTCCCAAGCTCGTTGCCATGCACAAAGAGAGCTAGAGCCATCACTGGTTGCTGGGAAGGGAACAAGCTGATGGGAACGAGCCAACATCAGTTGATGGCTTGAGCTCTCTTGCTATTGCAACGAGCCCGAGCCATCACTGGATGCTTGAAAGGAAACGCGCCGACAAGAACAAGCCAGAGCAGCATTGATGACTACAAAAGCTCATTTGCTTCGTCGCAAAGCACTCAAGCCATCACTTATTGCTCAAAAGGGAACACGCCAATGGGAACAAGCCAGAGCATCAGTGATGTTTCTGTGCTCATTTGTTTCCCTGCAAAGAGCTCAAGACATCACCGATTGGTCGAAAGGGAACACGCTGATGGGAACAAGCCAGAACAGCAGTGATGACTACGAGCTCATGTGCTTTGCTGCAAAGAGCTCAAGCAATCACTGTTTCCTCGAGAGGGAACAAGCCAATGGGAACAAGCCAGAGCACCAGTGATGGCTCCGTGCTCATTTGCTTCACTGCAAAGAGCTCTAGCCAACGCTGCTTGTTTGAGAGGGAACAAGCCAATGGGAACAAGCCAGATCACCAGTGATTGCATCTAGCTCCTCATTTGTAATGGTGCAAAGAACCCGAGCCATCACTGGCAGCTCGAAAGGGACTGCCCCGACGGGAACGTGACGGCAGCAGTACCAGTGATGCCTCGAGCTTTTCATTTGCAGCGATGCAATGAGCCCGAGCCACCACCGGCTGCTGAAAAGGGAACGAGCCAATGATAACACAACAAAACAACACAAAATCACAATCAACTTACTGAAAGTAACAAACGATAGGAAAGGTCATGATGAAAAATTCCAACCACGAGTCACACACTTTTTAATCACTGATAAACCACCAAGCGATCAAAGTTAAATGTCAAAGCCCACGGGTTGTTTGGAGCACCATGTGCTTGAGCTTCAATCTGCAGGGGTAGGATCTTTTTGGTTTAATATACACCTGTGACCTATAGAATTTAATTATCTACTACTACTGGAAAATGTAGTGCCCGTAATACTGGTGTCTAGGTATAAGTACTAACCAATTGATCAATTTTCTAGAGGAAATGTTCAAAGAAAATGACAAATCCAATTAACAAGCATACAAGAACAATACAACCTCAGACTGTGGCAGCCATTGGTTCAACTGTTCAACCAAGATAGGAGTGAATAAGCCCTACCTTCGAATAAAACTACTCAAGATTGATTGCTTCAGACTTCAGAGAGATTTGGCAATCATCATAAAGTCTTCAAAAATGCCACGTCTGACAAAACAAATTTGCAATGGTGTACAAAAAACACAACACACAGGAAAGACAATTGAACAAATTGTTAACCCTTCTGCGGCAGTATTGTTTCTTTCCAAGACGAGGTTTGTTTGTATCATGTGATCAAATAGAATTAACATTAAACGGTTAAGTTTAGAAGGGTTAAGAGATTAATTGAAGTTGAAGGTGCAGATATCTCTAGCCAATATGGGCTACGCTGCAGCTGCAGCCACACCGTGAGCAGGCGGCTTACCTTGCCTGACTTGATTCATCTGCCAGGAGGGGCCAGGGGATTCACATCTCCCAGCTGTGCAATTGTCAATTGTCATGTAATAGGCTACAGAGACAAGCATGATGTGAGAGGGAGATTTACTTTTACAAGGCCAAACAATCAATGTGAAATTGTAAAACTTGTGCCACTATTTCCAGCGGTCTGTTTGCTGCACAGCTGTCGACTGTGGAATTTTAACTTGTGCGAGTGATATGTCGAAATTCTCAGGAACTACCGTTTAACAAGGGCCACATGAGAGATATCATTGTGAATATACTGGCTTATGGCTCTGCAAATGGCACAAAAGGCTTGGCAGATCAGAGAAGCTAGGGCCAATGGGACAGCAACGGAAGGAGAAGACTGAATTAGAACAGCATTTAATTTATCCTGCGGAGTCAGGATACTACGGACTTTCAATAGTCTATATTACCCAGGAGCAATCCTGGAAGGAGAGAGCCGCTCTCTCAGGTGGCCCCTGGCTGCAACACTGTTTGCTATAAGTTCTCAGTGTATGAAGACTCCCGATGTTGAAGGGTTAAAGTGTCTAGGTAGAAGGAGATAACAAGTACCTAATTTATTACGTTGTTCTGTTCTATCTTCCAGATCTCTGCTGCTGCTAAAGTCTTCAGGATGCTTCTCTGTAGAGCCCCAACCTCTACATCATCCAGCCAAAAGCTATCTCTAAAAATATTATGGTAGAGAGATGATGTTGGATGTTCGTTGGTTGTTGTTGTTGGCGGTCTCAGCTCAATTCGGAATCTAAAAAAGATCTTTCAGAAACAGAGCAAGAACTCAAAAAATTGGCGCGTCAACTTCCCGCCATTTCAGCAGCAAAGTCAAGTCAAAATCATGTGAGCAAAAAGCAGCGCTCTTAATGGCTCTTGCTCAAGCGCAAAAGCATTGCTACCTATTGCTACACACCTCGAACTCATATTCATTGCAACCAATTGTAGGCCTCAAGCATCGGATTAACTTGATACGAACAGAAGATAAGGTGAGCATTTGAGGCTGTCTGGCAGAGCTTCTCAACAATCCTTATTATTCATCCTCTCGATCCATTTGCAAATCACATCTCATAACTTGTGCTCAACGCAACTCAGATCTCAGATCCAGCAACATGTCACGCAAAGCCACCAAAAAGGCAGCATTAGCCTCCCTCAAATCCGCCCGCCTCTCCGGCCTCACCCGCTTCAACGCATCCGACGACGAAGATGCCGATGACCAAGCCGGCCCAAAGTCCGCATTGGACGCAGTCCAATTCTCCGACCCCGAGGATGTCTATGAAACACTGACAGAGTCAGAATACCGTGCCTATGTCGAACGCAAGAGGGAACGCGAGGACTTTGTGGTGGATGATGACGGGTTGGGCTACCATGATGATGGGGAGTATGATATTCGTACTTTTGGGGGAGAAAGTGAGAATAATGGTGATAGTTGGAAGAAGAAGAAGAGGGGGAACGGCACTGCAGCTTTGACGAAGGAGGCTCTTAGGAGGGCTAGGAAGAATAAGGCCGCGGGAGAGGGGAAGGGTGAGTTCAACTGCTGCTTGTTTCTTGTGCACATCTTGTGTGCATTTATTACACGTGCTCGTACAATCTTTTGCTCATACTTGATTGCTCCTGACACCAGAGGAGAAGGAAACCAAAACCTCAACCATGTGGGATTTCGTCAACAAGGGTGTCTCAAACACCTCCACTTCCACCAAACGTCGTGAGGACGCTACTTCCAGAGGGGGCGACAATCTCGATGATCTTCTCAGCGGACTTGATGATGTAGTCTCCACTCGTCCCAGAGCAAGCAACAAGGGAAGAAAAGATAGAAGGAGCTATGAAACTCCCGCCAAGAGGAGGAGGCATGATGTTGGTAGTGCCAGGAGGAGGAGGGAGAGAACACCAGAACGTCATGAACGTGAGACTGAGGATGAGCCCATCGACTTTAACCAGGCATTTGATGATGGAGACGATGATAAGGGCTATGATGCCCCGGAGGTTGATTTTGGGGGAGATGACAATGGTGATGTTTTCATGGAGGAGGCCGAACCTGCTAAGGAGGAGAAGGCTGAAGAAGAAAGTAAAGATGAGGAGGAAAAGCTAGCCGAAGCCGTACAAACCGCTTCCCGTACCCGTAAGCTCGGCCGTCTCGCTGCTGCTGCCAAGGCAAAGGAAAAGAAGGAGGCAGCCGAGAAACAAGCTAAGCTTCTTGAAGAACAGCGTGCCAAAGAATTGGCTTCCATGCCCCCCAAAGAAAAGACTGTCAAGTTTGTGGAGGATGTCAAACTGGATAGCTCATCTACCAGTTTCCGTCCTGACAGTATTGCTGCTGCTGCTTCATCTGATGTCATCACTGGTAACAATGATTTGGAAGCGATTGTTCAAAAGGAGGCCAATGTAGAGATGACGGAAGCTGATGATAATTCCGAGGCCACCGGACCACGTCGCTATCTTGATGTCTTTTGGTTGGATGCATCAGAACGAAATGGAGTGGTCTACTTGTACGGTAAAGTGAAGGCTCCCAACGCTGGCAATGAGACCTTCCAGAGTTGCTGTGTCACCATCCCCAACAATTTCCGCAACTTGTTTGTTCTGCCTCGCGTCCAATCCGACTCTGAAGATGGAGAGCGTCACTCTATCACTGATGTCTATGGAGAAATGGAGTCAGTACTTCGTCCATCCTGTATTCCACGAGTCCAAGGTGCCAGTTGGTCAGCCAAACCAGTCAAACGATCATACGCTTTTGAAGACCCAACCATTCCCCGCGGACAATGTGAGTACCTCAAGGTCATTTACGATGCCAAGTATCCAGTACCTGAGCGCGAGGTCTGCATGAAGGGAGGGCAGACGTTTGAAAAGATTTTGGGCGCTAGTGCTCCCACACTGGAGAACTTTTTGGTAAAACGTCGTCTAATGGGCCCAGGGTGGTTGAGGATTTACGATCCTCAGGCGGTCAAGGGAAATGTAAGCTGGTGTAAGTGGGAATGTACTGTGGAAGGTCCTAAGTCTATCAAGCGCTTGGATTTGGTAACGGAGGGCGGAGAGAAAGTCACTGTACCCCCTCCTCCACCTGTTTCTACCGTGTCCATCAAGTTCAAGACAGTAGTGAATCCCTACACGCAAAAGCTTGAGATTGTCTGTGTGTCTGCCATTTGTCACAGCAGGGTATTGTTGGATTCGGCTTCGGACGAGTCTACCAAGCACATGACTCAGTTGACGTTGGTGCGACCTCTTGCTGGCCCCGAAAGCAATGGGACTATGCCTCAGTTTCCCAGAGACATGGAAAAAGAAATGAAGCGCATGCCTGGTTTGAGCAAGTCTCCGAATGAACGTGCTCTTCTCTCTCGTTTCTTTGCTCAGATTGGTAATTGGGACCCTGATATTCTTGTGTCTCACAATGGATGGGGTCACGACATAGATGTGCTTCTGAGTCGTTGTGTAGAGTTGAAAGTCAACATGTGGTCCAAGATTGGAAGGCGTGTTCAGTTGAAGTTACCTCCTGCTTCTCAGTTTGGAAATGGAAAGGATTGGGCCATTGCCAGCGCCCTGGACGGACGAATTTTGTGCGATACTTTCGTCAGTGCCAAAGAGCTGTTGAGAGAGACTTCATACTCGTTGACCAATCTCACTAGCACTCAGCTCAAGGAAACTCGTGACGAGATTGAGCAAGTAGACATTCCTCTTTGGTGCAGGAATGGTCAACATTTTGTCGATCTTGCCAACCATACGCTGAAGGATGCTCAGTTGGTTCAGAAGCTTATGTTCAAACTTCAAATCCTTCCGTTGACCAAGCAGCTCACCAACATTGCGGGTAACCTTTGGGCTCGTACCATGAAGGGAAATCGTGCTGAGCGCAACGAATACCTCCTTCTTCACGAGTTCCATCAGCTCAAGTATTTGGTGCCGGAGAAACGAACTGCCAAGCAGAGGAAGGAAGATCTAGGCGACGACGACGATACTGGAAATGGAAAGGCGAAGTACAGTGGTGGTTTGGTGTTGGATCCAAAGAAGGGACTGTATGATTCCTTTATTCTTCTCTTGGATTTCAACAGTCTTTATCCTTCCCTTATTCAAGAGTACAACTTGTGCTTTACTACGATGGAGTGGGCCAAAAGCACTTCTTCTGCGGATGCAGGAGAGAATGAGCAGCAAGGTGACCAGTTGCCCCCTCTTCCCGATGATACATTGGAACGAGGTGTGTTGCCACGTGTAATTAAGACTTTGGTGGAGAGGCGTCGTAATGTGAAGAAGATGATCAAATCCGAGAAGAATCCCGATAAGCTGGAGGAGGTAAGCAAATGTTTTGTTTCTTCCATTCTGATTCAAGTGTATTTTGACTCATAAGAAACTTGACCTCTCCAGCTTGACATTCGCCAAAAAGCTATCAAACTGACAGCCAACTCCATGTATGGATGTTTGGGTTTCACTCACTCCCGGTTCTGTGCTCAGCCTATTGCTGCACTCGTTACTGCCATGGGCCGTGAGACTCTCAAGAGAACTGTTGATCTTGCTCAGACATCTATTGGTTTGGAGGTTATCTACGGTGACACTGACTCAATCATGATTAACACTGGTATAAAAGATTTGGCTGACTATGGAAAGGTATTAGAGCTTGGAAACAAAGTCAAAAGAGAAGTGAACAAGCTCTACAAGACGCTGGAGCTCGAGATTGATGGCGTGTTCAGTTCGATGCTTCTTCTCAAAAAGAAGAAATACGCCGCTGTCACATTTTCCATGGGGCCTGACGGGAAGCCCATCAAGGGTAAAGAGACGAAAGGTCTTGATCTCGTTCGTCGTGATTGGTGCATCCAATCCAAGGAATCTGGGAGTTACGTGCTCGACCAAATCTTGTCTGGACTTGAAAAAGAGACTGTTATCAACAACATTCACGAACATTTGGAATCAGTTGCTGAAAAGATGCGTGCGGGCGAACTGCCTCTCGAGAAGTATGTCATCACCAAGGGATTGAACAAGCATCCCAACGATTATCCTGACGCCAAGTCATTGCCTCATGTGTTTGTTGCCAAGAAAATGCTCACCGACAAACGTGCTGTTAGTATTGGTGACCACATCCCTTATGTCATCACCAAAGAGGAACAAATTGCCGAACCTACTGCCAAGAAGTCTCTTGTAGCAGAACGAGCCTGTCATCCCGAGGATATCACTCGAAGCAATGGTGTATTGCAGCCCGATGTTGAGTGGTACTTGACTCAACAGATCCTTCCCCCCATATCTCGTCTATGCGAGCCGATCGAAGAGTTGACTCAGAGTGCATTGGCAGGAAAGCTCGGCCTCGACACGTCCAAGTACAATCACATGGTGAACACAAATGTTGACGAGGACGATTTGGTAGATTATATTCCCCAGTCTGCCCTTTCGGACGAGGAGCGCTTTAAAGATGTTGAAAAGCTGTTCATCACCTGTGCCAGTTGTAACGAGTCATCCGAGTTTCGAGGAGTTGTATCCGTTACCGTTGAGAACGGAGTCCCTATTTTCAAGTCTGGACTGTGCTGTTCCAATCCTGGATGCAATGCCAAGAATTGGGGTGAGGCCGACGAGATAGTCTGTATGTCCAAAGTTGTCAACAAGATGAACATTACGAAAAAGAAACAGCAGCAGTTGTACTACGAGGGACTGAACAGATGTGACGATCCAATGTGTGGACTCGAAACCACGCAACTTTCCGTTTTCGAGGGTTGCTGTCTCAAACGGCATTGCAATGGGCGCATGAAGACCGTCTACGACGAGGCAGCGCTACAAACTCAGATCAAGTACTTAGATTCTTTGTTTGACATTGGCCATGCCTGCAAACAACTGTTGAAAGCTAATGCATTTTTGACCGAGAAAGAGTTTGACAGGAATGTTCAAGACAAAGAAGCCTTCCAGCTTCTTCACAGCCTTTCCAACAGGGCCTTGAAGAGAAATGGATATAATTGGGTCCACATGGGTGATTTCTGCACCCCTCTTGCTGTTCATGATCAATAATTTCTATGTGTTGCGCTATTAACACTACTTGCTGAAGTTCAAGGTGATATTCCCATCTATTAACAATTATAATACAGAGGAGATTTAATTATTGCTTTCACAACATCAAGTGACTAAGTACTAAGGTATTTTATGCAGAATGACATGAGTTGATTCTATTAGTCTAATGAAGGTCTTGTGGCGATCTACTGGAAATGCACAGAGGGATCCTCAAAACTGTAGTCTCCGGCATCATCCCGATGAATTGCGAGATCATCCGAATGGTCATTACTAGTAAGAGTGCTGTAGCGTTTCCGTCTCGGTATTGTTGTGCGCATTTTGTTCATGACTTCTTGCCGAGTCAACGGAGATGCACAGCACACCCACAAGGCAGCAGCAGCAAGCACAGCAATGCTGAATAATATTGCGATCGCAACACCTCCCTCCGTGGATTCACCGTTTGCTTCAGTTGCTACTACATGGAGGCTATTGGCATCAGGTCCTAGGTAGGAGGCAACCAGCAGATCTGATACAAATTCTGAGAATATTCCCTTCGAAAAAGCATCTTGCAGCACTGTCAGTACTGCTCTGTGGACCTCAACCTTTCTGCTCTTGGATGCTGTGACCAAGACTGTAGTGCTCAACACTAGGCAATCTTTTGCCTCAGATAACGTTGCATCACAAGCTTTGGCTGGTTGTGTTCAGGGATGGCGATGCTGTTAGTTCTCCACTTGGAGTGAGGGCATAAACAAGGTAGACCAAGCACTTACTTATTGACGTAATGTCTCCATTTCCTGGATAACGTATTCTAATCACTCCAAAGTCAATAACATCACGATTCATTCTAGGTTTCACAGAGGTCTGAAGCACGCCTGCAGTGCATCTCAGAACTGAAGTGGTGAGGAAATCTAGAATCAAATCCTCTACGTCACTGATCAAGTAGTCTCCCTGTGACTTTGTCTCCATTCCGTACACGAATCTTATGGCTATCTCTTCTGTGTCGCTCCTCATGTTCGTGTCTACATTACTGCATTTTCTGTCGTGTGTCGGACTTGATCTCACAGATTTCTGTGGATCACCAAAGATATCATCGACCTCATCATCATTTTCCCTATTCGCAGGTGGCAAAGTAGTGGTGTTGCCGCCTAGTGTTGGAGTGGACGTTGTCTGCAGACCATTCGATGGCGCACCTGAACCTGTTGAGTTCGTGTCAGGAATCACACTGATGATTGTTGGAACCCCCGTGGCACCAATATTTGCTTGAGTAGGCTGAAGAGAAGCTGTTACATTACCTACTGGTGGCGACGACAGAGTTGAATTGAATGCGACTGTTGGAACAAGTGACGTTTCATTGCCCAAAGCATTGTTGGTGGGCTGGGTGACAGTTGCGGTAGGCATTGATGAACCCAAAACCGCAATCGTTGGCACAGCTGATGATGCTGCGGGTGTTGGAACAGCATTCGTTTCCAGTAACTCACTTGTACATGCAACACTTCCAAAAGCTGCTTCGCCCGCAACTCCACCTACAAGATAGTTATTCAAGTATGTATCTCTGGCTTCTGGTGTGCTAAACGCATCCATCAGAATTTCTTCAGGTGTCAAGTTGTCATCCGAAGTCACGTAAGTGATGGTAATCTTCAATCTAAGAAGCAAGAAAGGGCCAGAGCAAGGATCATCCTGAAGAATCCTTCTATCTCCAATCTCAAAATGCTTTTCATTTTGAGAAAATGAGATTGTGTCTTCATCGCTATGTTTCTTTGACCTGTGTCTCCTTGTTCCCAGAGCAGCGCTCGAGCCTATTGGGAGGTATGAACGAGAAGTGGTGTCCGGCGGGATCTGCCCAACGATCTCTACTGTAGCATCCATTTCAGAGATTTGCCCCCTGAGGCCTTCTTCTTCCCCCGAATTATAGTATTCTTCTATAAACACAGCCGTCCTGTCATTATACAACGCCTGAGCTGTTTCGAGAAAATTCTCACTCTGGCCAAACATTCTCATTTCCCACGGAGGCAACGTTGCTGTGGGAACTACAGTGACTAGGACGGTGGGTGTAGCCGAAGTTGTATTGGGAGAGATCGAAGGAGCGAGTGATGTCCCGGTAAGAGTCGTGGGTGCAGTGCTTGTATTCAATATAGTTGGGACAATGCTTGTACTTGTATTTAGCACCGATGGAGCAATCGTTGCATTTACAACAGATGGAGCGATACTCGCATTTAGAATGATGGGAGTAAGAGTTGGGACAAGACTAACATTTGTACTGTTTGCTACTGTGGGGGACTGTGTCCCGTTGAGGATGGTTGCATTGGAAGTTCCATTGAATGTCGGCATAGACGAGACAACACTTGGTGTAGGAGATGTTGTCCCATTCATGATAGTAGGGACAGATGATGTCTCGTTTGAGGAAGAAATGAGTGTTGGCACGAGAGAGCCTGTCATATTCTCCGTTGGAACGCTTGTCATGGTGGGCGTAATCGAACCATTCACGATGGACGGGCTTGGAGTCTCACCACCAGGGAAGACAGGCGTCGTGAATCTCGTAGGAGCTGGAGTTCCACCATCAGCAAATACTATCCGACTTGAGCAATACAAAGCATTGAATTCATCTCCCGACTGAAGGTATTTTCCAATGTACGCAGCTCTGGAATCAACAGCTAGGAATGGAGCGGAGATGATCAAATCCGATTCTGCCAACTTTGGATCCCTTATACTGTACTTCAACTTTAAAGAAAATGTTACAGTCAGAGGAGATTCACCAACACATGGTTCGCTAACATCCAAAACAACCACTTTTGCTTTGTCGTCAGCAGTCAATTCAGCAGCCCGCCCGATCTTTCTGGGGAATAGTCTCTTGGCTCCAACAGATGGATTGGAAGGTGGTGTCCAGTCAGTTACAGTAACCGTTGCACTGACATCACTGACTTTGCCCCTGATACCATCACTCTTAGTATATTTGTTGTAAAAATCCTCAATGTAGGCTGCAGTTTCTTGTTCATAAGCTTGGATTCTCGACGGTGTCATCAGATCGATTCCATAGAGCATCATCATCAGCTCCTCTCTTTCATCGGTGATGACTTCCCCCGTAACCAAAGTAACAGTAGGCGTAGGTGCCAAAGTCATTCCTTCAGAGAGAATCATTCGACTCGAGCAATACAATTTACTAAACTCCCCATCCGACTGCAAATAATCTCCAATGTACACTTCTCGAGACTCTACAGTCGTAAAGGGTGCAGAGATGATCACATTCAAGTGGTACAGTTCTGGATCTCTAACGCGATACTGAAGCTCCAAGGTAAAAGTCACAGTGAGCGGAGCTTGCCCCATACAAGGCTCAGTTACATCAAGTACAATGACTTGTGCCTTCTCTTCTGCAATCACATCAGTGGTATCAGTCGGCTCAGTCCAATTGGTGACCTTCAATGTAGCAGTAACACCACGAACACTGGTCCTTAAACTATCAGTGCCGTTGTAATTATTGTAAAAGTCTTCTATGTAAGCCTCCGTCTCTCTCTGGTAAACCTCTATAAGGTCCGGAGTGAGAGCTTCAATTCCAAAGAGTTGCATTTGTAGATTCTGTCTTTCATCTACAATGCTCCCTAATGTCGTGTTCGTGGTGGGAGCGTTGGATTCGATTAGAGTGGGGATTGCACTGGATTGAGTTGGGATCAATGAAGTAGTGTTTACAGTTGTTGGAGATGGAGAAGTGACTGCTTCGGTGGGCACAATGGATGCATAAGCATCAGGACTTGAAGTGGTGACGTTCTCAGCTTTGGTGGGCTCATACGAGCCTTCTTCTGTCCCAACATGGCTGGGTTTGCTAGTCCTGGCCTGCTTGGTTGGCTTATCGGTACCGGCAAGACTCGGGACCATAGTTTCCAATACTTCAAGTGTTGGGACAGAAGAAGACTTATCCAATACTTCTGTTGGAACAGGAGACTTAAGCCCGATACTGCTTGGCATGTTAGATAAATTGAATGATTCAGGCTTGGCTGTAGGGATTTGAGTTGGCTCCAAAGAAGGAAAGGCCGAAGGGACCTCACTTGGGAGCATTGTGGTTGCCAGAGAAGGCAGCTCGGAGGGAATGGAACTCAAAGATTCACTTGGCAAGCTGCTCGGATGTATGGTTGGAAAGCTGCTAGGCTCATCACTAGGCTCTTCACTGGCCAATCTAGATGGATGGACTGATGGCACACTCGAAGGGAAATCAGAGGGAACCTCGCTTGCCAACGCCGTGGGCGCCACTGATGGAGTTTCGGAAGGATGTCTCGTCGGACTGGGCGTGGGCTCCATAGTAGGTTTGGGCGATATCGTCGGCTTTGGAGTAACTGGCATCCTAGTAGGGTGGGGAATATACACAATAATTTGTTGAATTACTGGCGTTGGTGGCCGAGCCTTGCCGGATTTGCCGCTTCCCTTGGACGACTTGGACCCTCTATTGAAGGGCAGCGTTTGCATGCCCGAGCTCCATTGGGTGCTTGAGCCCCAGCTATTGTCGATTGTTCTCGTGTACCCCCTTTTGCGTGCGGGGACGGCTCTGCCCAGATTTCGGAGCTTGCCACTTCCATAATTGTTTGGCTCATCTCGTCTCGGCGATTTCGAGCTGTTGCTTCTCGCTGCAGATGCAAAGAAATTTTGATCGTAACTTGTGCATGTAGCCAATATTATTAACCCTGCTGCTGCCGTAAACAAGTTCCACGGCCGTGAGCCCTTCATTTTATTTCTGTATCTCTAGGTTTTTGGTAGCTTCAGCCAAGTTCTAGCATTCCATCAATTGCAATCGAAATTAAAGTTCATGTCATGCTTCATTCCCTTTCAATCCGAAGGCCATTGATGACAGGCGGATCTACCACACACCTCTTATATTCGTCTCCAGCCAATTGAACGGTTCTTCACATGAAGTCAAAGCAAAATTTTGTAGGGGCTTCTGTTCATGGTCACTTGCCGCTTTTGTCGAAGGAGGGCAGGCGCCTTCGGAGGATGAGGCCCGCCAAAATCTGGCATTGAGATTGAGCGCTTTTACTTATGGGGTCTATGTAGTCATCTGAATACAATCAATGTAGGAATTAGTACACAATATCTTTATTATGCACCTCTCAATTCCAACCAACTTTCGAACGACCTTCATCACATAGGAATTGGTATATCTCTGACAAAATTGGAAGAGGGGAGGCGAGGCCATCCTGTTGCACCGCCTTCAAAAAGGGCTCATGTCGATGGTCCCGCCCCATCCACACCGGCGAATTGCCTCATCATCAAGGCGGCGCGATGGAGTAAATACACACACACACACACAGAGAGAGAGAGCCTCAATCAAAAGCCGCAGCGGTTACCGCAACACCAATACAAAACAGTTAGCAGTCTCGACGGCATCATATATGCTCGTGTTCGTCTCTGCAAAGAAAGATACATAGAAGATACATAGATAGAAGATGATGTTGCTTCGGCCAATAACTCGATTCAGCCTGCTCTGCATCCTACCTGCACTGGCAATTGCTTCTTCAGCCTCATCTTCTCTCGACAGCCACCGCCTCCTCCAATCAACAGATGTGCTCTCACACATCCAATCAGAACACAGCAAGGGTAACTCCCATCCATCGTTCACTCTCTCACTAAACAATATAGAAGTGGAAGTTATTCAATCAAATAATGCTATTCTGCCATCGACGCGGTATTCAATTCACGATCGCACAACTCGGCAGGTGGGGCATCTCGGCTACTATCATCTGGTGTCGAAACGAGAAGGCGAATTTGTATTACTCAATGTCAATCGCGAGGATGGTGAAGTGAACGGAATTGTGAAGCAGTTTGACGGAGAATGGATCACAGTAAACAATGGATTAGTAGATGATCGGAAACGAGACTTGAGAATTCCTCGATACTCCGATGCTCTGCCAGATCGTCAGCTGCAAGCTTTTCACTCTGACTACTTCTATCAAATTGATTTACATCTGGATATCGACTATGAGTTAGTCAAGATCAATGGAGGGTCGTTGTGCAATGTGTTCAACTACATAAATGCACTTATCACTGCTGCCAATGTTGTATTGGAACGAGAAGTCATGACCCACATTAATGTCAAGTATATTCGTCAGACTGACTTTTATGACGATGTGTATTCGACTTTTGATGCTCTTGACAAGATGAAGAGGGAGATGACAGAAGTGCAGTGGCATATAGAGGGGATTGATTTGCATTATGCATTGTTGGGGAAGGAGTTGAGTGGTGGGCTTGGTAACAGGAGTGGTGTTGGGTTTATTGAAGATTCGCTGTGTGATTCTAGTAAAGGGTTTGGTGTTGTGTCTGGATTGGAAGGAGGTTTTGATGACTTGGATGAGAGATTGGGCAGCGATTTGAAAAGGTTCATGTATGCAATTGGGTGAGTTGACATGACTTCTTTCATTCGATTCCGAATAGTGTTCCCACAACATGTTAACACTACATACCTGTTCTTTTCAGGCACAACATTGGCAAAGGAAAGGTGGTCAGTGGAGAACTGGAAAGCTTGCTGTTTACGTTTGGTGGGCATTGGTCTGGATTAAGGAAAATCGATGATATTGAATCTTGGGTTAGCACACCTCTTCTTTCGAGCTCGAACCCACGTCAGATTCCTTATGAAATGTTTCAGTACTTGAGCCATCATTCAGATGGTTGTCTACAGGTTCCATCTGTCTCTAACGAAGACGACTCCATCACTGGTGAATGCTTCTCAATGACAAGCCATCACAGCGACACCAGCCTATCACTCAAGGTGAGCTCAAATACCCTGTACACAACACACGTTCTCTCGATGAACAGTTTACTCACAGTGCTGTTCTTGTTTACTACGTTATTCTACTTCAAGCGTGTCTCTGTCAATCGAGCTGTTTCGAAGTCACCGAGTGCTTCACCAACTTACCTACCTTCTTATAACCCGACATGGGCCCCAACAATCTATCCCACCATGAAACCAACGCACAGCAAGGCAGGTAAAGATTCCAAGGGTGCCAAAGATAGTAAAAGTGGCAAGGATGACGATGACAGCAAAGCAGGCAAAGAGGCAAAAATTGTCGGATATGAACGAGATTTCAGAGCCGTCGAGAATGTTGAGGTTGCGCCAGAATTCACCATCAATTGGGTTCAAACAAGCTCACCGACATACTTTCCTTCATCCTGGTATCCAACGTATCTACCGAGTTCCACGCCCATATACAATCCAACAGTATCGGAAGCTGGTGATACTACAACATCAACATCTGTTACTACCGCAACTAGCAAGGCATCAAAGGAAGGCAACGACCCCACAGACGAGACAGACTCGAAATCAAGTAAAACATCTGATACAATTGATTCCAAGTCGAGTAAAACAAGCCCCGATGCGACAACTTCAGGGAAAACGTCTAAAGCGACAGACGGCAACGATGTCGAGGCTGCACCAGGACTCTTGATTGATTTAATTAAAAGCAATGCACCCACAAACAGTCCAAGTTACTTCCCGACCTATTTACCCACCGCGAGCAATAGCCCATCTGCAGGTGACACCACAGTTATCCCAACTGTAATGGGTAAAGCATCAAAAGAAGGTAATGGGATCGTAGATGGCTCAAACTCGAAATCCAGTAAACCTTCTGATGGCAGTGCTTCCAAGTCAAGCAAAACAGCAACAGACGACAATGACGCGAAGTCATCAAAGGAAACGTTGGACGACAGTATCGACTCAAAAAGTGGCAAGATTGAGGCAATTCACGACAACAAAATCTCTTTCTCCCGATCTGATGCTGATCACGAAATCAACTTTGTGATCAAAAGGAAAAGGTCAAGGAGTGCAGCTGCACCATTAGCCGTCAAAAAAGCCAAGAATAAAAAGCCGGAAGGAAAGTCAGGCAAAACGCCAAAGCCGAAGTCGTCCAAAGATCCCAAGGAACCAAAGGCTACACGGAAACCTACCCGTAAGCCCAAGCGTACTTCCAAGCCGTCCTCCAAGCCTACCACATCACCTACTTCATCGGCACCTACTTCAAAACCTTCATCAACAGTCAACTTTCCGGTAAATATTTGTCGTGCCACCCTAACAGAAATGTACTGTGAACAAAATGCTAACCTGCTCATTGATGTAACTCTCAAAGGTACTTGACTATGTAGTCGATATCTGCTATCCTGGTAAGTGAGATCATTTCATTCTTTATCTGCGATGAATACACACGATTAATCTTGTGTACAACACCTAAAGGTTGCGGCAATTTCACTTCGACTTACAACAATACGTTCAAAGACATGATTATGAAATATGTCCCTTGTGGTAACACAACTAATACTTCGTGCACAGTTGTCATTACAAATGAACAATCAAGTCAGTGCAGTTTGTGCAACATTACAACTGCTTCGCGGAGGCTTCGTTTCCTAGAAGTACGAGAGGCACTGTCATCCTCAATTACATTTCGTATTGAGTCCTCTACTCTTCTGAACGAAACCATCGTCACCTCCAACCTCAACAATAACATCGGAAATACGACGAACGATTTGGTGTTTAACAATGTAACCTTTCGAATTGGTGACAACTTTACTTATGTTAGGACACAACAAACGGCATCTCCATCAAAGAGCCCAGTTACAAGTGCACCATCAACGTCACCCTCTCACAGCCCCAGCAAATCTCCAAGTACCGCGCCATCATCAAGTCCCAGATCAAAGGTATCAAAGGTAAGTAACATTGGAATCCGTGCAATCGCTCAGTTATTCAGCCCTTTAACAATGCTCTTGTACATTTTCATTACCACAGTCTCCATCAACTTCGCCGTCAAAGAGCCCCAGTATATCACCAAATACACAGCCATCAACAAATTCTCCATCAAAGTCACCCTCCAGCAGTCCCAGCATATCACCAAGCACCGCGCCGTCATCAAGTCCCAGCACCGCTCCGTCAAAGAGCTCAAGCAAATCTCCAAGTACAGGGCCGTCAACAAGTCCTAGCACATCTCCCATAGTAAGTACTTCTTTGAATTCGGATTTCACTCTTCCAACTCTTAAGTTCTAACACTGTTTACTTTCTCATGTGGTACCCAGTCCACATCTTCACCGTCAAAGAGCCCCAGTATATCACCAAATACACAGCCATCAACAAATTCTCCATNGTCCTAGCACATCTCCCATAGTAAGTACTTCTTTGAATTCGGATTTCACTCTTCCAACTCTTAAGTTCTAACTCCTGTTTACTTTCTCCATGGTATCCCAGTCCACATCTTTTCCGTCAAGCTCCAGCCCAAGTACGGGTCCTTCTCAGGCGAGTTTATGCATCTCAATTCCCGAATTAACAAGTTCTAGCTCTTATTGTACCGCTTTTCTATAATTGCTATTGCAGTCTCCATCGAAATCGCCATCAAAAAGTCCCAGCATCTCTCCATCACTGACTCCAAGCAGGTCTCTATCAAAGGTAAGTTTATGATATTTTCTCGTTTGATATGGTTGCTTGTTAATCTTGAGCTGAATCTTACTTTGCTGCTATTCCCAGTCTCCATCAACATCGCCATCAACTAGCCCAAGCAAATCTCCTACAAACTCACCATCAACTAGCCCAAGCAAACCTCCTATGAACAAACCCGTGTAGCCAACACCATAACTTTGATTTTCTTCAGAGTATTGTATCTATGTAATATTAAGTACATCAATAAATGTCTAAACGATCAGTCGTACTACCAACTATCTAGATCATTCAACAGTTATGCCTATTGTAACGTTAATTATGTGCAAAGAATTTTGATGTCCTATGTTTCAAAGAATAATCCTACTTTTTGTCACATAAAGCTAGAGAAAGCCTAACCAAGCAACAATGCCAACGATGAACACCTCTAATGAACCGTTTCGCCTCAAAATGCCATCATTTGTAGGTTGTTCATTAGCTGAAGGTGTAGGGGCACCATTTTGTGGCACATCTTCATTAGCAGCAGCCGATGTTCCATCACTTTGATCACCAGTTCCAGATTCTGTATCAGCACTCTCACCATCCAATCTAACAACCGTAGGAACTGGACTACCCGCAACTTCCACAACTTGCATATCATAATCTAAAAAAGCAGATTCCGTGGTGGGCCAATAGGTCTCACTTCCAGGTACTGGCGTAGGACGAGGAACGCGTGCTACCCCATCAGTTGGTGCAATTGTGTGCATAAGCACATCCGAAGCCAAACTTGTGGTCGATGTGGTTGGGGGATATGTGTCTTTTTGGGCAAGCGCTGAGTTGATTAATAGGACCGTTGCTGTGATGTAGAGTTGCGTAGACTTCATTTTGTATTACTTCCTATGTTCTTTGTTGCGTATCGACTACGAAAATGAGATGATTTAACTGTCTGACCAAAAACTAAAGAACCAAACGAGAGTGAGCAGTGATGGCGAAACAATGCAAATCCACAAGTGATGTTCGCAGACATGCGTCGAGGTCAACCATCTTCACTGAATATGCTCCCCACAACCAGACATTGTGCCATACATGAATAACACTCTTACTTTACCACAGGCTCCTCGGTTTGCAATGGCAGTGCAACGACTCTCTATTTGTGGTATGGTGCAGAGCTCGATGAGAACGAGGAGATGATGAAATAATGTGAAGATTTCACTTGTGTGTTTGCTTGCTTCAAGCCGCCTAAAAAAAATAATGGCTCAAGTTCAAATTCAATTAAGCCGCCAAATTTGAACGGACAGTTATTCCTCTGCTCCAAAACAGTTTCAGTTTATGGAGACAAATCACGGGAGAAAGCAAGACGTGAGCGTTTGACTTCGCCCACGCCCGACGTTGATGGTGAATGAAGTGAAGGTGTGAGAGATGCGATGGTGATGTATGGGTCAATCCGTACATCAAGGAAGCCGATAAACGATCCAAAATCGAGACGGCACTACTAATCAGCTCATCCATAGTTTCTGCATCAAATAGCCTGCTATCTAAACGTCTACACCCGCTACCGTTAGATTACAACTCCTCTCCAATTCTTCTATCGTCACTTCAATATCTTTAGACACATCACATCATGATCAACCGACTCCTCTTCGCATTCGCCCTCCTCCTCTCCATGATGGCAACATCAAACGCCTTCACATCATCACGACGAGTACTCAAAGGTGCTGCTTCTTCGGTACAAAAGAGCACAGTTAAGCTAGCCGCAGCGAAAAAGGCAGCGACGAAAAAGGATGAAGAGGAGGTTGTCAACTTTAAGAAAGCTGAGTTTGTTGCTGCCGTGGCGGATAAGACTGGCATGACCAAGGGTGATAGCGAGAAGGCTCTGAGTGCTGTTTTGAATGTTATTGCTACTGTGAGTAGAAAATTGCTCGTATGATGAGGTGACTGCTAGGTCTGATGTTTCATCATGACATTCTGTTGCATGGCGAATGTCCGTTTGTCCAATCTGTACTGGGGAACTGATCACTCTAACCATTGTCATATTTTCCATCCTCATTTCATTATACATCAATTAAAAAATACAGGAGGTAGCATCCGGCAAACGAATCAACCTCCCAGGATTCGGTACCTTCAAACTATCCTTCCGTGCCGCACGCAAGGGACGTAATCCCAAGACCGGCGAAGAAATGGATATCAAGGCTACTTATACGCCTAGTTTTAGTGCTAGCAAGACTTTTAAGGATATGGCCAATCCTAATCGTTAAGGGCACACGTGTGTATGATGGACTGTGATGGATTATGCGAGGGAAGAAAGGTTGATAATTCTTGGAAATTAGGAGGAATAAATGGATTAGTTGAGAATGATTGCTTGATTTTCACTGAGATTGTGAGGGGGACCGGAGAGAAACAACGGAACATAGATTGAGGCTAGACAAAAGAACTTTTTTTAGGTTCACGGATCACTTGGTTATTTATTTCTAACTGGCTAACTTCTTATTATTTACTAGAGACGTAATCAATGCTTCTTTTTATCTGTAACTACATACCATAGATATTTATAGTACCGCACTTAAGATAGTTCAGTGTAACTTTGTTGGCGGAGGCCGGAGGCTATTATGAGCTCGTGTTACAGTATTGTTACTTGCTGGATGCAAGAATGTGATCTTTTCCAAAAGCAATCATGGGTTTGGAATGAATAATATTGTTCAAGCAAATATGACGAGTAATTGAAAACCCCTAGTGTTACATGTTACATAGCTATGTTGAAAGATTAGGCAGAAAGCATAGATGCCTTCATAGAAGCCCTGATGTTTGCTTTTGCAATCTCGATGTCATCACTACTACCTTGACCTATGTTGTCGATCTGTTTCATAAATTCTTCCTGTTCTTCGGCGTCCAAACCGCTCGATACAAGAGATGCAATAACCATGTCACCACATACATTAAAGCAAGTGGAAATACGATCAGTGAGCCAATCAAGGGCCAAAACGAAGGCAAATCCATATGGGATGCCGTGTTGCTGGAATGCTGTGTTATAAGCAGTGAGAGCCATCACGGGTCCACTGGCTGTGATGTTTGTGGTTAGATACTTTTGATAATAAGTATTAACAGTGAAACCCAGTAAGACTTGTGATTCTCTTACCTGGTACAGGTGCTGTCCCTATACTTCCGAGGGTTGCGCAGAAAGCAAGGATAACATAGTTTGCTACTGTAGGCTCAAGCCCGTTGAGATATGCCAATGCAACTGCAGTGCATGTAATATAGATGGCAACCCCATCCATATTGATCGTAGCTCCCAACGGAAGGACGAACCTGGCAATGTCCTTGTTTACCTTGCCTGATTTCGCAACACACTCCAGGGAGACTGGCAGAGTTGCAGCACTAGATGCAGATGCAAACGCTAGTGTCAAGGCTTCAACGAGGTCTTTGAAGTAAGATAGCGGGTTGCTTCTGAAGTAGTACAAGTAAAGTCCTGAGTACACAAAGGTCACCTGTGCAACAGCACCAACCACAAACGAAACGAACAGCCAACCCAAAGTCTGAGCTACATGTCCCATGTCAGATTGGCTACCAATAGCCTTTGCAACCAAACTTAGAATACAGATGGGAGCACAATAAATGATCCAATGAACGAACATCATGAAGAGATGATTGAGCTCTTCAAGAAGTTGAATTGTAATGATTCCAGCCCAGTTCACATCCCTGGGTGGGTTATTTTTCAACTTGTTAAGCCCCACACCGAACCCAGCCGCGAGAATGATCACTCCAAGGAAGTTACTATCGGTAAACAACCCAAACATGTTTGATCCAATGAGCTGCATGAAGAGCCCTTGGTAGAAAGATTCGCTCAAAGACAATTCCGCGACCTCGTTCTCGGCCGATGTAGCAAAGTAGCCGTTAACATCATCCATTAAAAACAGGGCTTCACTCGTAGCTTCGCCTGCAGCGCAGACGACAGATCCATCGTTCATCTCAGTAAGATAGGCAGATGGCAATCCGGCATCATCAACACTGCAAGCTAGACGGACTTCAGCTGGTACAACGACTTCTTCCTCATGATTATGAACCACATACTTGGAACCGAATGTCAAAGAACTCAGCACTCCAAGACAAACGGCGCACACTGTCGTAAAGAGATATAGTCCAATCGTCTTTTTTACCATCGATCCAGCCTTACCCAAAGCGAGCATATCCATGACACTAATTGCAATACTAACAAACACTAGTGGAAGGATGATACATTTCAATGCCCTAATGAACAAGTCCCCAAGGAGACCTACCCAAAGAAGGACCGTGGATTTGACATCCGCATTTTCGGGAGTCCAATAAGCCAGAGCTATGCCTAGCCCTATACCCAGAATCGCACCCCAAATTACGAATGCCAATTGATGTTTCGTGTAGATGTTGAGTAGGGTTGAGCCGCAGGATTTACGGTTGTGGGTTGAGTTGGTAGTACTGATTGATACCGTGGAATGGGACATGATGTTACAAAGGAATAGAGGTGTGTGTGACTTGTGATTGCTGGGTATGTTTGAATTGTTGTTACAACTTTTTTTATGAGATCAATGATGGATCACATTGATCAAATGTATGACATTGATCCACTGCGGCTAATGCGATGTGCATCTTGTCTTGACCCAACTTTCACTTGGTAAGACTGGGTGTCAATCATAGCATCTTGTGCGTGATAAATCAAAGATAACCGCAATGCATCTATCTGATCCTTTCAGATCATCAGAATCAACTGGCAAGACTTCATGACACGAATTCAGATACATTTCAAGTTTGTATGTCTTATGATCCTATTTGGCATGATAGAAGCTGAATTCAGCTCGATGATCTTGGTACGATTGAGGTAGAATTGTTGATGTCCGCAAGCAAAACATCGAAGCTGGGTAATGTACTCCTCGACTTGAGCGACATGCAGGAGATGGTACTGTCAGCGCCTTGATAAAGCATTTGACGAAGAGCGATCGGCTGTGTGAGATGGGGCGCGGATCGGGGGATATGATATGAGGAAGGACGCACGATCGAAAGGAGATAGGTTACTTCTTGTTAGATTAGACCGATAGCACCATCTACCCAAGTATTGGCCTGTTTGCTGTTTGTACGGAACGAGGCGAATTAGCGAAGACAACAAGGCCCACGTGTGGCGATTGGCCTCTCCCTGGACCGACGGCCGTCATGGTTCATGGCCGAAGTGGGAAGTGAGAGGAGTCTCTGAGAGTCGTGATAGGGATCAAGGTCTGGCCTTACACGTTTTAATTAATAATACACTATTAACAATAAATACTATATATTAGACCTAAGCTCCCTTCTTCCTCCCTCTCCCTCCACCCTCCTCTCCTCTCTCAAGCAATCACTAGAGATCAGCAGTCTCTCGTCTCTCGTCTGCTTTTGCCCTCTCGCCTTCCTCCCTATCCTATCTGCTCCTTTCTCCTCCGTTACTATCCCACACACACGGCGCAAGAGCAAATTCAGAGGCGAAGAAATAGCGCAGGCGAAGACCAAATGTGCGGTATGGTATCAACATGAAGTGTAGATCGCATATTATGTTCACATCAACCAATAACACTACACTCTGCAAAAGAAGACGAAAGAAATCCAATCAAAGTGCACATTACAAGCACATTCTTTCAACCACACTCGTTATTCTGTGCACAATAATACAGCTTGTATCATCTTCAAAATCACTCTATCAAACTCTCGGCGTTCCACGCAATGCATCTGCCTCGGATATAAAAAAGGCATACAGAAAACTGGCACTCAAACATCACCCAGATAAGGTGGCACCCGAGGATAGGACCAAAGCCGAACATGAATTTAAAGAGATTGCCAAAGCATATGAATGGTTAAGTGACGAAAAGAAAAGAGGCTTATATGACAGATATGGTGAAAAGAGTTTAGATGGGAATTTCCAACCTGGCTTTGCTGATATGGGAGGTGGCGCAGGTGGTCACTGGGGTGGACATGGATCACATGGTGGTGGTGGTAAAACATTTCACTTTGGTGGACCCGGTGGTGGCAGTTCTGGCTTTGGTGGCTTTCCCGGTATGTTTGGCGGGATGGGTGGTGCACCTCCTCCAGGAAGTGGATCTTCTCCGGAGTTTAGTAGCATTGATTTGAATGAAATTATACGACAAATGATGGGAGGTGTGCCATCGAATCAAGGTGCACCGGGTGGTATGGGTGCAGAACAGTTTTTTGGTAGACAGCAGCAAGGTAGAGGATCGTCATCTTATTATCCTAACTATGGTCAGCAGCAGCAACAGAACAGACATCACCCTTCAAAAGAATACACAAGACCAGTTCACTGCACATTAGAAGAACTCAGTAGAGGTGTCACCAAGAAATTGAAAGTGTCATATCCGTTAATAGGAGAAAAGATTTACACAATTCATGTACGTGCAGGATGGAAGTCTGGAACGAAGATAAAGTTTCCAGCCTCCAAATCTGAATTGGGAGAGTATCCACCAATAACATTTGTAGTGCAAGAGAGGAAGCACCCCTATCTGACGAGAGATGGGAATGATTTACATTGGAAATGCATGTTGACGAAATCTCAGGCCGAAAAAGGAGCCAAGTTAAGATTACCGTTGCCAGATGGAAGTGTATTAGAGGTTACATCCAAAGCGGGCACCAAGTCAGGTCAAAAAATGACGGTCAATGGTAGAGGTATGTGTGGAAAGAGTGAGAAGGGAAATGTAGTCATTGAGTTTGTAGTAAGAGATTAAACGATTATCGAACTCAATGTTGTGATGTACTTATGAATCAAAATCGATATCTGCACATGATTACACTGAGAAGATTTATAGTTTCAACAATACAAATGAAGTTCGGGTCTACGCACAGTGGCATTTTACATTTCCATTCATCCAATACATCATCAAGGTACGGGTGTTTCTCCAATCGTGACATTGATTTCATTACCAAGTCCTGAGTCGCTGATATTCCAATATGGTTCGAACTCGTAAGGCTCGTCGTTGTAATAATAATAGTCATCATATGGTTCATACTCGTCATCATATTCGGATTCGTCAGTATACTCGTACTGATAGTCATCAGTAATGTTGAATTTCTCATCCACAGTCAAGGTAGTGTTAGATTCGTCAACTTCATACTCTATGAAAAGAGCATGCGCGTCATTGGAGTCACCGACAGGTGTTTTGTTCTCCAAGCTGTCAAACTCAGCAGTTTTGGTCGAAATCCCAACATTCACATTGACTTGGTTGTCATTGCCTCCTACATTGACAGCAACACCTACTCCACCCGGCTGTAAAATGAAATGTAAACATAATATATTTAAGTAGGTCTTGAGTATTGAAAGCGGGAAGAACGTGCTCTGATAAAATACTTACCGGACGAGGCGCGACAAGTGATGGTCTGCGAGTTGGCTAAGGATCATTTAAAGCACGTTCATCTTTGTCGAATATTAAATATGACAGTAGTACACATTCCGACTCACCCTCCTTGTAGGTCTGCGTGTGGGCTGAACAAGATTATGTCATTGTTAGATGTAGCTAATGCGTGCGACGATATAATACAAGCCAACAAATAAGAGCTCACTCTTCTCGTTCCAGTAGGCCTGCGGGTGGGTCTTCGAGTTGGCTATTGGAAGAATGTTAAGATGATTGTAATGAGCAGCAAGCTCAGTACTCATTGACTTGGGAAATAACACGATACTTACTCTTCTTGTTGGTCTCACTGCAAAAATATAGTCAGGCATACCATTTCAATTGATCATTTCTTAACTATGTCGTTTTATTACCTCAAGACTTACCCGGAGTACTTTGTGGTTTACTTGTAGGGCGTTTTGTAGGTCTCTTAGTAGGTCTCCTAGTAGGTCGCCTAATTGATTTGTGCGAGGCAGACTAATGTTAACCTATATCGAATTAACGCAGGAATGGATTAGACTGCATCATTCTTACCTTGTGGGACGTCTCGAAGGTTTGTTGGTTGGTCGCTCTGTCGGTTGATTGAACCGATCATCATCTAAAAATGGACCTCCGCTCAGGTCGTTTACAGCATCGGTACATTTGTCTTGAAGTACTAAGAGTTCACTGGTAGTGAGTGTGCACCCGTTCTTCTGCACCTGTTGACCAACCGAGCCTTCACAGATGCCAATCGCAACGACTCTACACTGCTCCTTGTAATTGGGTCGTCCCAATGATTCAGCCGCAACGAAAGGGCAGAATTCGTACGCAATCACTGTAGTTGTGTCAACATTAAGAAGAATGCGGTTATTTTTTTTAGCAGAGACAAATCAGATGCAAGAATGTCAGAGAAGGACAGATAGATACCCTGTGCTGCAGTAGTTCCAAGCGCAGTGCACTCTTCAGTAGTGTCTTCAAGACACTGTTTCTCGTAGCTCTCAACAACGCCATCAGCACCTGCGCGAACTCCTTCATTGTAGGGATCACCATTGTCCGGAAAGTTCTCGTCAACGCTGTTGTAAAGAAACAGTGAGATCGCAAAGATGGAGGATACAAATCAAGCTATACACAAGCATATTATATGCACTCACTATAAATCAACATCATCCTGAAAATTGAAGATATAACCACAGTCACTTCCGTTGTCTGCCCAGATGTCTTCAGCTATGGCTCGTCCTTCGATCACACCGTCCTCGAAACTCCCTCTTTCGATGAGCATTAGTGATACGGATGTTAGATTTTACCATATTTGATCGAGAACTACCATTGGATGTTGCAACTTACCCAGTTTGACGAAGTTCACTGTTGCCAAATACCGACGCACTTGATACTACGCTGGGAGGATCGACTTCTTTCCTTCCAAGAGCTGCGAAAACCCCCAGCACCAAAGCTGCAATTGCAAGAGAGGCAACAAAGAGTTTCAGAAATAGTTGCTTGCTGCTCCTCGTGGTTTGCTTAGGCTCAGGTGTATTTGGAACATCTGCGCATTCGTCTTTGGACACCACTTCTCCTGCGATCCCACCATCGTCATCGAGGGCAACGTGTCTCTCGTTATTCCTCAACTTCATGATACTCTTCATGTACTTTCCTTTTTGTTTTATGATAATTGGTCAAATCAGTTTTAGAGAGTCAATGATAAACATGTTCGACAAGACTTGTGGCGACTGATTAGTTGGATCTTTTTGGCATCACTTTTGGTTCTTCAGTTTTTGGATTGGCATCAAATTGGACAGCGTTTTAAAAGGTAACTGCGTATAGAGATAAATGATATTACCTTTATAATCCTTTAGCGTGAAAGATACTTTTTTAGAGAACAGGACAACTAGGGAGTAGTAGATTGAGGCTAGACCGAGCAAGAAACTGCTCACAATTATTTACTTCCATGGCTAAATCATAGAGAGCACATCCCCTTGTGAAACTGCACATAAGATCTTTTCATAATTGGCAAGACGGTGCTCTCGATTGAACCCACCTCTTAGTATACGAAATGATCTTACAGACTCACCGAGAGCAAATTTTTGAAACGATTTGCTAGTCCAAGTCAGAGGATTGGTTGGAAAAAACCCATTGTAGTCAGGATCGATTTCCGTCAATGGATCAGGAACGTCAATGTTTTGATATACTCTAATTTTGTTCAAGATGTCACCTCTTTTGTAGCCTTCATTCTTTGTCAGTGAATTGCTATCAATTTCAGATCTAAACACATAGTTGCTTATTTTCTCAACAATATCTTCCTCAAGCTGCATCATAGATACACCTTGACTGTTTTGAAGGTCTTTTAATACAGAAGGAAGTATCACTGTGGTGCCAGCATGTACATAATCAATACCCAACCTGTTTACAGCCTTGCCTCTCGGAAGATAGGGAATAGCATCGCCTGCGGCGCTTACTCTGAAATAATCTTGCACTATTGCACCACGGATAGAAGATTGTTCCAGTACTTTTAACCTCTTTGCCAGTGCCGTATTGCCAACCCTTGGTGTTCCAAAGACATACGATGATATCTCCAGCCGAGGAAGAGAAAATGTCACTTCATTTCCTGCCAAAGTTGTTACCCGAATCGATGATTGTTGCTTCATTATTGATCCTACATCTATGACTGCAAGTGTGGCCAGAGCACCACCTAACGAGTGACCCGTCATCCATATTCTATCAACATCGCTGCTACTGGAGATCAGTTGTAATAATGTAGATCGTATGGAAGCGTAAGCTTTAAGAAATCCAGAATGAACCATGATTTCAGCTTCATTACCGTCATAATCAGCGGACATTAGAGCTGTTGATGGGTCTTGTACCTCTTGATCTAACCTACAAACAAAATCAGCGCACGAAATCATCTTTTGCCCTAGTTGAATATCCGTCAACAGATCCACAAATGTATCGAGTCGGGTGCCTCTGAATGCAATTACTAAAATAGTCTCTGTTTTGCCATCCGCATTCTTTGGATTTGTCGTTATTTTCCAAGCATCGAATTGTGCACCCGTCTGTTCGTTTGATGCAAGTTCCACCCATTGGAATGTTGCATTCTTAAAGTCATCTTGAATGGGTGGCGAAGTAACACACTCGGAAATCATTAAATTAAGAGGACGCGGAGAGCATGCATCAACATGTGACATTTCCCATACACCTTCCTGCTCACTACCTGTATGCATTGATCCAGATCGTTTCGAAGACGAAGGTCGAGCAATTGATACTCCAAATTCATCTTTGTAGCGTTTTACATTACCGATACCGTCCTTCGATATCATTTGCATATCTTGTGGAGGATCTTCATAGGCAACAGACGAAAAACGGGCCATCAAACGTGCTTTCTGTACATTGAATTGCGCTTGGTTTGATGGAGTGATTGATAATGATGCTGCCATTTGGATTTGCACACTTCCAGATAAAGAGAAGGCGAGAATAAGGAGTACTTCTTTCATGGTTAATGTCACAGAGGAGATGCACTTAATCGAAATTGCATTATGAGAACGCGATTGACCTCAGCATTTGACGAAAGCGTCAGCATCCTTTAGTATTAATGCAGTTCATCTGAGTTCATGTCGAGGGTACGGTGGACGACTGCCATTTCCACGCCATCCCAATCTGCGTCTCGCTCTCACAACTGAATTGAATTGATGTCTCTATGTCATTTAGATTCGACGATCTTTTTGACGTCACAGAAAGATTCCCTCTCTTGCGACTCCTCCCATCCACACCACACACCAAAGCCGACGCAATCAAGCACAACGCACAACCATGGCGCTTCCTCGATGCCCTCATCTCTCGTAGCTTGCTCGTTCCTCACTCCTTGACTCTCCGAAAAGCTAAGCGATAGCAGCAGCAACTAACTCATTGACCAGATACATGCTCCAACCTGTGCGCTGACGGCGGACCTATAATTCAATGATGAAGCAACTTGCGTCTTTATTGGTGCTCCCACTGCTCGCACATCCAACCGGTGCAGGATGGATCGACCCCGACACACCCGAAGAGGTACGGACAGTAACGCCTCTACCAGTGATTCCCGGCCGCGTTCCCAAGAAACGAAAAGACAAGAAAAGTTCCGCCAGCAACAGCACATCCACCAACAGCACGAGCAGCAATGCAACTTCAACCACCAAGAGCCACCAAAAACGCCACACACGCCGAGAACCAACCTCCATTCCCACCTTTATGCCCAGCTACCTCCCAACAGAGGAACCAACCGAATCGCCCACGCCAGGCAATTTCACACCGCCTCCACCAAGAACATATGAACTTGTCTTCAGCGACGAATTCAACACACCCCACCGCAACTTTGCCGACGGCCACGATCCTCGATGGACAGCCCTAGAAAAGAACGATTACACCAACGACGCCCAGCACTACTATTCTGCCTCCAACGCCTACACCGACTCCAGGGGTAACCTAGTCATCAAAAGTGAAGCAGCCGACACAAACATTGTAGGATTTAACGACGTCAAGGGCAAGAAAGAACAGGTTACCAAACACTTTCGCAGCGGTATGCTCCAAACTTGGAACAAATTCTGTTTCACGGGCGGTATACTCGAAGCGGAGATGAGTCTTCCCGGCAAATCTCACATTGGAGGTCTCTGGCCTGCCTTTTGGCTATTGGGCAATCTGGCAAGGCATACCTACGTCGGATCCAGTGAACACGTCTGGCCATGGAGTAGTTCGACGTGCACTTCCAAAAGTGCCACGGCTCAATTAGTCTCGGCTTGCGATCGAGTGCAGCATTACGGTCTACACAAGGGCGTGGGACGAGGTGCCCCGGAAATTGACGTCTTTGAGGTCCAAGCCGGGAGTACTAAAGCCAATACTCCCAATACACCCTTCTTTGAAATGAGTGTGGGTCAACCATTCATGAGTAGTTCGTATCAGGTGGCCCCCGGTCGATTGCCTCGACCCGGTGAGGGATGGTGGCCCGCCCCCGGACAGTGGTATGACAACCTAACGTCGGGGATGAATACCTCGCTTAATATCGTGTTTTATGGGACCTACAATCATTTTAGGGATGATACCGATCCGGCCAGTCAGGATTATTGGAGTGATGCCATTTCCTACAATCGACAATTGAACGAGAGTTACTTTGGGAACATGCATAGGTATCGATTGGAGTGGGAGTTGCCAGCGGATGCGGAGGAGAGTAATAACTATACCGAGTCGTATGGATACCTTAGGTGGTTTTTGGATGACGAGTTTGTGCTTGAGATAAAGGGAGAGGGGTTGAATACTAGTGGGACGGGGTCTGAGATTAGTTCAGAGCCCATGTATTTGTTGTTGAATACTGCAATCAGTTCGCAATGGGGTGAGATGTAATGCTGCTCACGCATTGTTTTGAATCTAGTTCCTGATGTCTTCATTACTTCAAAACCCTCTCTATATTCCAGGCTTTCCATTGAAATGCCCCACAATGTGCCCATGCAAAACATACAACTGTCACGGAGGCTTCCAAGAAACATGTGGCTTCTCCGAAGGCTTTTGCAACATGATGGACGAAGCGCCCATAGAATACAAAATCAATTACGTTCGAGTGTACCAAGATCCCAACGATCCAAAACAAAAGGTCGGATGCTCAACACCGGAACGACCCACCAGAAAGTTCATCGAGGCACACGAAAAGAAGTATAAGCTGGCAACCGATTTGCATCCATTGAAACCAATTCAAAATGGAGGTGGGCCGTGCGTCACCACTCCGGATGTGAACAACACCAACGGCCCAACATACTGCGGTGGACCATCGAAAGGAATCTGCCAAACCAAAACTCCATCCACCTGTAAATGCCTCACCAATTGGACTGGCCCACACTGTACAAATCCGGTGGGTTACGATGATATCATTTGGGACCCACCCGAAACTTGGGCGGATTTTGGTTTTAGTGGACCGTCGTTGAGAGTTCTTACCGGTGGTATTTCGGCCATTGGTCTATTGGTTTTGACTTTGTTCGTTGCCCCGTTTTTGCTGAGGAAACAGAGACAGATTGCAGGTGGATGGAAGGCAGTTCCTGCTGTGGACTATGAACGACGAGTTCGTGCTTAGAGTAAAGCACAAAATGACAATCGTTGGTAGGCAAAGTGGTGTGCTGAACAATCTTGTGTCGAAGGCGAATTCAAACCGTATCGTATGTTGTTGAATGTCAGGAAAGAGGAGAGGTCAAGCTATAGTATTTTTCTCCGTGCTAAGCAGGCAATCGATTGAACCAGTCAATTGATTGTCTAATAGAATAGTATTGTTTGTTATTATTAAAGTGGATAGGTTACTTACAACTTTTCTTACAAAAAGATGACAAGAGAAGAAAAATCCTATCTGAATTGCGCTTTGAATTGAAAGGTAATTACTTTCTTTATCAATATACATACCTTTAATGACCAACACATTTTTATCTTAAATTCCTGTGTGGCCGCACTGCTCTCTCTCTCTACTCTCAGAGCCGCATTTTTTGGCAATCATAGACGTATCTGCAAAGCACCAAGCCAAAGCTGCAGCTCGTAACAACAACTTCACAGCAAGCAATCCACCGAAGAATAAAACACCACAGATCAACCATGGAGGCAGCATTTATGGATTCCGGCACCACAGTGGACAAGGTCAGTCAAAAATCTCGATCCATTTCTTCACCATTTTTTCAACCCCACTCAACATGACTCTTATTCCAATGAAAACTCTAGGGAGAAAACGCCCGCATGTCCTCCTTCATAGGAGCCATAGCCATAGCCGACCTAGTCAAGACCACCCTCGGTCCCAAAGGCATGGGCAAAATCCTCCAACGTATCGGCGAACGCGATCAAAGTATCTCCGTGACCAACGACGGAGCCACCATTTTGAAATCCATCAATTTGGACAACGCCGCCGCCAAGGTTTTGGTGGATATTGCCAGGGTGCAGGATGATGAGGTGGGGGATGGGACGACGAGTGTTGCTGTTCTTTGTGGGGAGTTGTTGTGAGTCTAGTTATTCTGCTATCACAGATTGAATCTATTGTCATTCATACAATGATAAACTGACTTGATACTAACCAACATTCCAATGAATATATCTAACCAGGAGAGAAGCCGAAGACCTCATAGCCCAAAGAATCCACCCCCAAACCATAGCCTCCGGCTGGCGCCTCGCCCGATCAGCCGCCCGTTCCGCCCTCGAATCCTCCGCCGTAAACAACAGTCACGACGAAGACCTATTCCGCTCCGACCTCTTCCGCATAGCTCGAACAACCCTCAGTTCCAAACTATTAACCTACGAAAAAGAGTACTTTGCCAACCTCGCCGTCGAAGCCGTAATGCGTCTCCGTGGCTCCAACAACTTGGATCATATCCAATTATTAAAAAAGCCGGGGGGACAATTACGAGATTCGTATTTGGAAGAGGGATTTTTGTTGGATAAAAAGATTGGGGTGGGACAGCCGAAGAGGATTGAGGGGGCGAAGATATTGTTGGCGAATACTAGTATGGATACGGATAAGATTAAGATTTATGGGAGTAGGGTTAGGGTGGATAGTTTGAATAAGGTTGCGGAGATTGAGGAGGCCGAGAAGGTGAGTGTGTGTGATTTGTTGTCGATGGTGGTACTACAAGTATTTGTACTTGAACTTGTCTATTGTACTTGTACATGCATTTGTTGCTATTGATCTCTCTTTTATCTCACTCTTTCTATCATCAATACATCACAACTCACACAAAAATAGGATCGAATGAGACAAAAGTGCGAAAAAATCATTGCCCACGGCTGCAATGTCTTCATCAACCGACAACTCATCTACAACCTTCCAGAATCCATATTCACCGACCGTGGAATCATGGCCATCGAACACGCCGACTTTGACGGCATCGAACGCCTTGCCGCCGTGACCGGTGGAGAAGTTGTCAGTACATTCGACAGACCCGATTTAGTGACCATGGGAGAATGTGATGTCATTGAAGAAGTGATGATTGGCGAAGATAAAGTGATTAGACTGGGGGGATGCAAGTCCGGAGAGGCCTGTTCGATTGTTCTTCGTGGAGCATCCTCTCACGTGTTGGATGAGGCCGAGCGTTCTTTGCATGATGCCCTTTGTATTTTGCAGGCTACGGTGAAGGATCCGCGTATCATCTACGGAGGAGGATGTACCGAAATTCTCATGGCTCAGGCTGTGGATCGTTTGGCTGAAAAAACGCCCGGTAAACAGGCTTTGGCTATGAGTGCATTTGCCAGGGCATTGCGTCAGTTACCTGCCATTGTGGCTGATAATGGAGGTTATGATTCTGCCGAGTTGGTGACTCAGTTACGTGCGGCTCATGCGTCTGGAAAGAATACCTATGGGTTGGACATGTATAATGGTACCATTGGTGATATGAAAGAGTTGGGTGTGGCTGAGGCTTTCAAGAGTAAACTTTGCGTGCTTTTGAGTGCTAGTGAGGCTGCTGAAATGATTCTTCGGGTTGATGACATTATCAAATGTGCGCCTCGTGCTAGGGAGCAGGGATACTAGATTTACATGATGAATGCATGCTCTGATTCGATTCGGCTCATCGATTTCCTGAGATTGAACAATGTTAATGTTGTATTATACCATTGTCTAAGCAATCATACTATATATAATGCATAGAACTAGAGCTATTGCTAATGGTGATTGGTATCGTACATGCCACTGTGATAATATTTGTCAGTAGAACAAACCGCAGAGTTATTAAGGGTCAAAATGAATTGTTTTCTCTAGAGTATTGTAGTATTACCGTAACATTTAACACAATAAATCACATAACTAGAAATTTGACGGCTTTTCCCATACAGTCTCTTGGGTATCTTTGTGGAAGTAGTATGTTCTGCCTGTTTGAGAATCAATTGCTGATCGCCATCGTGACTTCTTTTTGTCGGACGCAGGTTTCACCTCATTGTTATCATGCGCCACTTGCTTCTTCTCTGGGCGTGATTCTACTTGTGTTGCATCCACTTGAAGTGCGGTAGAAGTTGCTGGCTCCTTAACATCATCACCTGCATCAACAGACTTGTCAACTGAATTATTCACAACTTGTGCACTCTTCTTCTGCGAATAAGAATCGTTGAGTGCTCCATATGATGCATTGGTAGGGTTGCTCATCTTTCCTGCAATTTTAGAGCCAACCTTCCCCAATACCTTTTTAACTTTCTTTGCCGAGAAAATGGAGTTCGATGTCCCTTCACTGGAAACTGAACTGACATCATCGACTTCCCAAGTGTTATTTAAATTGGACACTAGTTGGTTTGCTGCATTAGCTTCAGTCTCTGCTGCGTTCACACTTCTTTGTTTTGACGTGTGGGTGGCATCCGTAGATTTTGGTGAACTAGGTCTGTACTTTGGCAAACTTACGTTTGTTGGTGTGACAGATCTACTTCTTGTGTCATTCTTTTTTGTCGTCGATTTGGAGAACAAACCCAAAAACATCCTACTGCCCTTTGAAGGCTCTTTTGCCACAGCTTCTTTTATACCAACTTCTCCTTCAGTTTCATTTGTAGGTTCCACAGGAGGTTGTGGTTTGGCGGGTGGCTTTTCTACAAAGTCGTCCGGTTTCTCCCAAGTTGTCTGCGCAAAATATAAATCAGAGACACATCAATCTAACAGACAACGCATCACAAGTAGTCGACTCACCTCTCGTGTCTTAACATTGTAGTAATAAGTGAGGCCAGTATTTGGATCGTTTGCAGACCTCCATATTCGCTTTGGCTTCTTTTCTCCCGAACTTGTTGTAGTATTCAACTTGGGCTGCTTGGTCTGCGCGGTGGCATTGAGTGAAGGGTCGTCTTTCGTTGTTGGTTGTTCAGTAGCAGCAGGTGCAAGCATACTGTCATACTCATCCAGCATACTATCATATGCACTTCTAACATTACTCTGACCGTTCACAAAAGGTTCGCTCTGGGGTTCAGCAGTATCAGAGTCTTCATTTGGGTCAGGCTTAGTGTTCGACAAATCTCGGGCTGGACGTCTAGGGCTCTCATCTTCCCCAGAGGGACTTCGAATTAAATCATACGTTTCCTGAAGCTCCTCTTGTGAGAGCTTCGGAAACTCCAAATCTACGTCATCAATTGATTCTTCATCTGATTTGTGCACCCCGAGAGCAGGGCCGAGACTTTTAAGATATTCTGATGCTGGTACAACTGCAGAAGCCGGAAACCAACCAGTTCGCCCTCCACATCTACCGAGCCACCATTCGCCACGTTGGTTGGAATGTGCGAGCACCTCAGTTCCAGATGTGAACGACAGCTGGCCTTTGGCTGGGTTGCCGTCAAATGTTACTTTGGCTACGTGATGTATATTGGCCTCACCTTCTTCTTCATCATCGAACACTGACGGCTTCTTTAGAAAATCTGGTTTCACAGCAGCTGCTTCTGCTTGTACTGGTGGCGGCTCTGCGGTGTCTAGGATCTGCGCAGCGCTAGTTTGCCGATGCGGCATGTACATTGAAGGAATATCATGATCATTCTTGGATAGCAAAGGCATCCCAGCAGCACTAGAAGGTAGATCATTGTTTGGTAGCAAGGGCATCTGGAGTAGTCCTGGGGGCATTGTCATCGCAGGAAAGTTCTCTGGCATCGGCGTAGCCGTTGCACTTCTTTCTGGCGAAGAATGAAGCGATCCAGGTAAGTACGATGATTGTTCGTCGCTGTTATCACTGTCGTTTCCATCATCATCTTGGACAAACTCAGCAGAGGGTTCAGCCACATGTGCATTCTCATAGTCCGATTCCTCGTCAGATGTAGCAGCATACTTCACATGTTGGTCTTCTTCAGCTTCATCATCGTCCAAAGCCCAGACAGATCTCATTTGTTCTACAATGTCAACAGAGTCATTCAGTGCTTCATTTTCTGATTCCACATAGGTAGGCGGGGCATCTGCCATGGGCATCGACCTCTGTTCCATCTCAGCAATCATGGACATAAGCTCTTGCTTTGTCTCCATGTCCATTGAGCTCACTGGCATCAAAGGGACATCCGCATCTAGTGACATGTTTGATAATTCTACCGCTCTTTCAGCGCTAACTGGTAACTCTTCCGCATCTTGATCTAGTGGCACAGATGATTCAACCTCGCGAGCGTTAATTGCTTCTCCTGGTTGCGATTTAATCAAGTTTTGAGCAATATCGACTATTGATTCGACATCTGCTGCTACTTCTTGCTTAGATTGATCTGGCTCATTCAAGGTAGCCACTATCTTCAAACGCTCTTCTGCCTCAGCTTTCAACCGTTCCAATTCCTGTTCAGCTTTTAGCCGAGCTCTTCGTTCCTATTCACACCAAGAAGTTAGTACGCAAGAAGTACACCTTAACAAGGCACAATACTCAAGCCATAACAAACTCACCGCTTCCAATGCTTCCTCGGCCTTTTTCAGTGCAACAGCCTTTTCAGCGGCAAATCGAGATTCTTTTTCGGCTATTAAGCGTGCGATTTCATCTTCCATTGCCTTCAACTGAATTTCAGCATCGCGGCTGGCTGCTGCTACCTCTTCCTCCTCTCGCTTATCGGCTATATCGTCTTGCACATCCATGGAACTCATAATGTTAGATGCATCCTTCTTCGATGTGGCATCCCGAGGCGATTGAATACACGTGAGGTACGAATTCTCAGTATCATTCGTTTCATCTAGTGGCCTTTCTCCATTATTTGTATCATGACCTGCGCCCACTTGAATACTATCATTCAGCTCATCCAGCGGGAGATCTTCATCGAGCATTGATTTCACCTTTGGAGGTTTCTCACTCTCGACTACTGATTTACGTTCCACCTCCGGACCATCAATAGACTTTTTTGGCACTTCACCATCCACCCCATCGGCAGTATTATCACGAACCACTGTTGTATCCAACCCATTCTCCTCATCACCATCCAAACCACTTTGCCGATTGGCTTCTTCACTATCAATCAAACTGAAGCTATTATCAATAACTAGATTTACCATCAGGCCCTCCTCTCCTTTTTTGGACTTGCCCACAAAAGACTCTTCTTCATCAAACGCCATTGTAGAATTCTCTTCACGTACCATTATTCCATTCTCTAAAGAAGATTGCGGTTGCCCCTTCTCTTCTGAGTTAGTACGCGCCTGCTCTTCTCTCAGCTTGCGACGGGCAAGAATCCTAGCCTCCACGCTATCCAATTTGGCTGCCGCCTCCTCTGCTGCCTCTGCCGCTTTGGCCTTTTCGTCATTCGAAGGCTTTTCATATTCGGGTATCAATCTCTGTATCTTTGGCGGTGCAAATCCCCGTTGTTGCTGTTTCTTTGGGCTATACTCCTCCGAATTGGCATTGGAGGCAGGACTATTATCATTCCCCTTGGGCGAAGATCCACTACCATCCACTATAATCGAAGCGGGGGGTCGTCTCATCATCTCGGCATACGAAGAATAACCCTCTCTTTCTCCGTCGACAACCCGATTGCGAGAGAAGGTACCCTTTGTCTCCATGGTAATCAAGGATATATCATCGTTGTATGCCGGTGAATATCGTGGTGTAGAAACCTTTTCTACCGTTCGCTTCGGAGTAGAATGTAATGTATCCCTCTCTGGAACTTTGGGCAAACGTCCTTCATCGTCAATCACATCTTTTTCCATGTTGGAATGAAGTTCGGTTCGGGTGGAGCTAGTTCTTGCCGAGACACCCAAGAATGAATGTTCCTCATTTGGAATGGAGGGACGATGCTCCGATGGATCCGATTTAGTAACAGCAGCAGCCTCTTCTTCTTCGCTGGTTTCCGTATGTTTCCTATCCCAACTTTGCATCATTTGTATAGCGCTTCGATCTTTCCTTGGACTGTCTTGTCCCACGATGGCAGCTTCTTCTCGAGTCTTGTGTTCCACAGCAGTATTCTCTTGAGACCTTTCAACAATACTCTCTGACTTTTCCACACTAACCTCACTCTGTCCAATACTGCCACAAACCTCACTCTGTCCCACGCTACCTCCACCACCAATATTACCACCACCAACACTCCTATCCACTTGACCAACACCTCTCTTCTTCTTCTTTCTATACCGTAAATCCAACTTGGCAATCAATTCCTCCTCCCTCCCCTCATACTTCACCATGACACGATCTAATTGAGATAATTTTTCGGGTTCATTCTGTGAGATTAGATTAGAGACAATGGCTCGATAGGAGGGAGTTGATGATGGTGGTGGTGGTGGTGGTAGTTGAGAGGATGAGGTGGAGGCATGTGAGTGATGCATTGTGTCCATCTTGCTGTTGGTGGGGAGTGTGTATATCTTGGTATCGAACTCGTTTTTAGTAGGATGGACCTTGCGAGAATCTCTGCCTACACCAGTGACAGTGGAATCTCTATTAATAATCGAACCACCAACATCCTCCTCGGCACAAAGCATCTTCCTCCTCTTCTCATCCATACTCACAGTCCGTTCCAATGCCAATCGATACATTCTCCTTCGTAGTTGTCTCGTCGCTGCATTATCTTGTTCATCGTTTCCGGATGATACATTGAGATAGTGTTCTTCTCTCACTTCATCAATGCTGCGGGAGTGCATTCCCTGTACGGGCTTGTGTCTCCCTCCTCCTCCTGCTCCTCCTAATCGTTGTGATGATGATTTGTTGTTGTTGTTGTTGTGATCCAATAAGGTGGATTCATACCCCTCATCACCCATTTGGGGATGATAATGCACGAGTACTTGACGTGCCTTGCCGATTTGTTGTTTGGTCGGTGACAATCTGCTACTGCTACCGACTGCGGCGGTGGTTTGCCTCTTGTCGTAGCGGTGGCTTCTGCGGGAGTGCGAGTCATCGGTAGAGTCGTCATCGCGCGAATACGACGATTTGGACGTTCGATGGGGAAATGATTCGTAATGGGTGGGACGAGAAGTGCCAATTTCGATGATTTTGCCTTCGTGTCGTGATTTCTTGGCGTTGTTGCTTTTGCTTCGTCTGCGGTGATTGCTGCTACGGGGAGGTGGATATGGAGACGATTTATTATTATCGAGAAGGGGCTGTTTTTTGGGACTGTGACTGTGATCGATGAGGGAGTTGGAGGTGGCTGAGACTTCCTCATCGGAGGGGCCGTCGTTGTCTTTGGGTGTCATGGTTGCTTCTTTGGTTGTTATTACGAGCTAGAGAGAGCTGTTAGTTGCAAATCATCGTCATCGGTTCAGTACTTCGTTCATGTGTTGCCAGATGCAGTGGCATGAGATCATCTTGTGGCGGGATCATTGCTTCTAATGCAGTGTCCGTTCAAGAATAGGGGTTAAATAAAGACTGTGAAATTGTGAGTTTATTGCGACAAAGGTTATTCAATCAAGAGTCACCACTAACACACCGAACACCGAACCATCACACATCACACCCACACTCACCACAGGCATAAGACCCTGCCTTTGGTACATGCAAAATGTAGTTCCAAATAGTCCAACAGACTGATTGTTATCATCATTAATCAACAGCAACAGCCAGTGTTGATGATGTATATAGTAGTAGTAGATGAGAGTGACAATGACAACTCATTTGCTTTTGCAACATTACATTGATCAATCCAATATCACAAAGTCAAAGTGGGAACAAGCCTCATCATTATAAGTAGCAATAACTATATTACACAAGTCACCATGGAACCAAGAGATAATGGTGTGGGCCGATATTTGTCTCCACGTCAATGGGGACATGACAAGGAGTTCAAGGAGGCGTGGAGACATGCAAATGGCCTTACAAATACCTCTGACGGCCACTTTGACGAGTGGGAGGGTTGTCGTCATTCATTTGATTGGATTGCAATGACTGAGAAGATGTGCAAAATGAATGGCTTGGAGAGGAAGGCTGATGGGAACGGTGTTGGGACGAGTCCCGTACGGCCGCTGGGCAGGATCGCCGTGCGGATCGGTGTCGTCTTGGGATAGTGCGGTGATACTTCTCCTGGGGTCAGCGGACCAATATTGACTGAGTACTGGTTGTTGAGGGTTCATCCAGATGGATCGGCCAAAGAGAATCTCAAGCGATTTTAAAACTTAAAAGTAATCGCACGTTATTATACTCAAATTACATATAGCGCTCGACCCCCCAAAATCTCTTTCCACACCGTTATTTCTTGATGGAACCAAATCAATCCAATGTTTCTATCATGGAAGTGGAAGTGGAATTATTGATCCTATAGAATTGCCAGTTTTGCAGTATCTTTACTTCTGCTAGCAACCAATTATTTCAAATAGAGAATTACAACACAACGTCGGAGTAGGAATGATAACCCTTTTTATTGGGCTGTTGCTGTTGTACTAGATAAGGTGAAGTTAGAAGGGAGTAAAATTCTTGATCATTGCCAGCTTTGAACATCTGGACTTTTGTTGTGATTTTCTCAAGCTAAAGAAGGAGAAATCCAAAGTTGATAGTGGGGTCGATGAAGATGGTGGGTCGTTAGATGAAGGGCTTTCCTGAGCTAATGTACAATTTCGCGAGCTGCTTTTGCGCTTAAAGATACCCTGTGCGATTCAAACGAAAAAGTTAATTCGCACAATGAAAGCACATGTGTTGTATGTAAAGTAAAATTGTGACGGTATCTTTTATTTAGCTGTGTAGTGACCACATGGTTTGCGCCATTTTCTTTCCCATTTCTAAGATCCTCCACCTAACATCCACCCTGGTTTAGTCACCTACACCCCTCCAGAAGTCTCTTTTGTGGCAATGAAAACCTTTGCGCCACTGGGGAGGGACCCAGTTGCGCACCCCAACAAAATATCTACTACAAAACTGAGGGGTCTGTAACTGTATAAAGTTTGTTGTCGTCTTCGTCCCCCCGAATCAAAACATTTTCACATGACATTTTTTAACAAAGTAAGAGCCTAATTATAAAAGTTACTATTCGTATCAACCTTAGGAAGGATTGCAAAGGCGCGTCCTTTGCAATCCTTACTCCTGAAAAACTCCGGTCTTATGGAAAACATCTTCTGGTTCAAAAGTGATCAAAACGCTTTTATGTAGATGGTACTTCTTACGCAGCATTTTGTAAGATTTGGACCGTTATCTAGTAACACACGCACACGCTGTCGGGAGATGTCAAAGGTGTGATAAGCTGTTAGGAAATGTGATGCTGTGACCCACGGACAGTCATTTGGTAATAAGTGTAGGTGGCTTTGGTTATGACCTGCGCGCGGTCACGTAGTCGTATCTTGAATCACCCCCTTGCAGTGAAATCCTTTCTTTTTTAACACCCCACGCGGTGTGTGTGATTCAGTGTGTATTCAATCACATCTCAGATCTCCAGCCCGCC
>JALLPI010000053.1:0-41211 GCA_036939935.1 Cyclotella atomus | reverse complement strand
AGGATTATTCCATTCAGCCAATCTGCATGCCAAAGCTCATTCGCATTCCACAGGTTGGTATCGAAACGTCTTTGATAGGCCTGTATAATCCTTTTCTACTCGATGTACCATCATTTTGTGTATTTTTATTCCTAGACAGAAGACATGAAGATTCATTGGGCACATGCCATTGCCCACTACTCACAGCTCTTGACAACTGAGGGCAGCTCCTTCTAATGTCTGTACACTCGCCACTAACAGCATCAGAAGTTTGCATGCATAATTTAAAGCTCAAGTTCTGTGGCTTTTCTCTAACTCTCTTCCTTCTTCTTTCTAATGTAAACACACCCAGTAAACATTGTTTCATGGAATGTTCTAAATGAATACGTGCCTCATTTGCAATCAGAGCATCGAGCCTCATTCTCTCAGCCCGCTCAGCTTCCTCTTTACACTGTTCAGCGCTTTTGCTTCCTTCTTCTTCATACATCATGAAATCGTCGTGTCTCGCTGCAGCCGCCGCCTTGTAATTTAGATATGTAATTGTCTCATCCATCTCAAACTTGAACTCGTATCTTTCCAATATCTTCATCGCCACCTTTTTGCCCTCATTGCTCTCACCAATAATCTCTTCTTCTAAAACAATCATCACAATGGATTCGACTAAACCTGACACAAGAGAAGGGACAGCGACATTCAAAAAGTCTCTGATGTAGTTCGCCACCGATGGCACTCGGGATGCATGGCATCGCACTCCGAGATATCTGTGAAGTACAAAGCTATCGGCTGGGTAGATGGCTCGGCTGTGCAGGAGCTGGTGAATGATAGTAGAGAGAGTTGTTGCGAGAAGGTTTGAAAAGCTTTGCCTGCTGCTACTGTACATGATTGTAGGATCATCAGAGATTCAATTATTGTCAGTCAACGCAAAATGGTGGGGGCTCTTCAACAGGAACGGGAGCGTGGAAATTGTAATATTCTCGGCATTTTAGTATGGGTAAAAATGAAAAAGATGAGTAATATATGTATTCCCGGTATTTCTTAACGCCCTCGCCGAAAACAAATAAATAAATGGCGAGGCGTGTAGGTGATGGACTTACGTAGAACCACCACGACGAACGACGAACATTGCAAAGAGAAAGAGATATTATTTTTTATTCAAGTCTTCCTAATGCAATAGAAATATTCCTGCAATGAATACTCCTTCAATATGCAGTGGATCCCTGCCTCCTGCATTTGCAAATTCGGCGTGGCCAATGCGACAAAATAATATTCTGGTCATTGCGCCCATCAAGAAGCAATGGACATTGCATGCAACACCGCCATCGGCACATCCGCCACAAGCTCAATACCATCAAGTTGCACAAAGACAGCGTCCAATCGCATCGCCCATACAAAACATTAGATATTCCGACTTTCTCAAACTAGTCAAAGAAAGGAGAGTCGAAAAGGTCACATTTGATGCAGACGGTACGCAGCTGATGGGACAATTGCACAGGCCAAAACGCAGTTGGTTCTCAAGATGGTTCAGAAGCTCATCATTCGAGCCATTACAGACACCTAAAAGAATACGTATCAATCAATTGCCCAATGATCCAGAGCTGTTGAGTACTCTATCCAAATACAATGTGGACATTTCGGTAGCAACACTGCCCAAAACACCATTCAAATCGATATTGTCGCGGCTCCTTTTCCCAATGACTTTATTTGCATCACTATTCTTTTTGATGAAGAGGAGCAATCCTCTAAGTGGAAGTGCATTATCTTTGGCAAAGATGAAGCCAAATTATAATTTTTATCCACAAACTAATATCACGTTTGAAGATGTAGCGGGGTGCGATGGTGCCAAGTTAGAGTTAGCTGAGGTTGTAGACTTTTTGCAAAATCCCGTAAGTTACACTTTGAATGGATGCATCATTCCCAGAGGTGTGCTCCTCTACGGCCCTCCAGGGACGGGTAAGTATGTTTGAGATGTATTGTTCTGTATCTTTGTGGATCTGCTACTTAACGAAACTGGCTTGGTGCAGGTAAGACCCTCCTGGCAAAAGCAGTGGCAGGTGAGGCAGGTGTACCATTTGTTTCTTTATCAGGATCAGAGTTTGTGGAACTGTACGTTGGAGTAGGTGCCTCTAGAGTTCGGGAGTTGTTTTCTCAGGCAAAGAAGAATGCACCTTGCATAGTGTTTCTTGATGAAATAGATGCCGTAGGCAGACAGAGAGGTGCTGGATATGCTGGTGGAAATGATGAAAGAGAACAGACAATTAATCAGATTTTAGTCGAGATGGATGGTTTTGAAGGCAATGTTGGTGTGATTACGATTGCAGCTACCAACCGTTTAGACATCCTAGACCAGGCGTTATTACGACCAGGTAGGTTTGACAGAAAGGTGGCTGTTGATTTGCCAGATGTAGGTGGTAGAAGGAGGATACTTGGTGTCCATGCAAGAGGCAAACCCTTAGAGAGCGATGTTGACCTTGATGCAGTTGCAAGACGAACTCCTGGATTTAGTGGTGCAGAACTCGAGAATCTAATGAACGAGGCGGCTCTGAGTGCGGCCAGGCACAAGAAAACAACTATTGGATGGATTCAGCTAGATGGAGCTCTTGATCGTCTAATGGTTGGAATGGAAAAGCGCGGTGGCACTGCATACTTGAGCCAAGAGCGGAAAGAACTGGTTGCATATCATGAAGCTGGACACGCAATTGTTGGCGCTGTGATTCCAGATTATGACAATGTACAAAAGGTCACAATAATCCCACGTTCAAATGGTGCTGGCGGATTGACATTTTTCTCTCCTCAAGAGTCTAGACTTGAGTCAGGAATGTATAGTAAACAATACCTTGAGAGTCAATTGGTCGTTGCGCTTGGTGGCCGTGTTGCAGAGGAAATCATCTTTGGCCAGGACAAGGTGACAACTGGTGCTACAAATGACTTGGATCACGTCGCTGGTATAGCCAAGAAAATGGTCAAAGAATTTGGAATGAGTGAGGCAGTTGGCCCAGTTGCACTGACGTCTCCAAATCAAGATGCACCTTTCATGGGTCGGTCACTAGGATTGACAAGGCGAAATGTGTGGGGCGGCAAGATGATGGGCACTGTAGATTCAGAAATAGAACGATTAGTGAACAATGCGTATGTGAAAGCCAAAGCAATATTGACAGATAACATTGATCTGCTTCATCATTTAGCACACACATTGGTGGAACAGGAAATGGTCACAGCAGAAGAGCTGCAGTATATGATGTTAACATTCGACACCAAAATGGTTGAGTATAAATTGATGGGTCATGAAAAGCTCAGAGATGCATTGCCTTTTCAAGAGATGCCTGAAAATATTTAGAGTGAATAGCTGTAATTGTACATATCAATTTTGTTGGTGGGATCCCAGCTATGATTACATTTTCTCTTTAAATGTGAATGTACTGCACAATGGATGTTTTGTCTTTCAAACAATTGTTAAAGTTATTGTGGTTGGCATGTCAACATTGACCAGAATTCCAACTTGGTTAAATCCAGCTAGTGCATACTGTAAACAGGTGACACCACATCCATACTACCCACACAACTGCAAAGTATTGTAATTGATCACTTCTAAAAGTCCATATCCAAAACAAAAGACCTCTCCCCAAAATTAGTCTCCTCAACACCCCTAGGACTGCTCTCCTTAATCATTCCAGGAATATTATCAAAATCAATCTGCTTCTTGCCTCCCATCTGAACAATCTCCCCCTCCTCATTCAATACCACAATAAAAGGCACACTCTTGAACCCCAACACCTTCTTCGCCAGCTCTTTATACTCAAAGCCCATGAAATAGTGATCCACGTGACTCCATCGCGGTTCATCCGTCTGTTCTAGGATTTCACGCGCCCCATCGCACAAATCACAGCATATGGATGCAAACTTTACATTTTTGTAGGTGGGAGAGGATGCCATGGCGTCGAGTTCGTCGAGGGCGGCGGGACAGCGTGTGCATTTTGTGGTCCAGAAGTCGATTACTGTGGGGGTGCCTTTGAATGCGCGGGTGGTTTCTGTGAATTCTGCCGTGGCGAGGTTTGTTAGGGGATAGTTTGGGAGGCTTGTGATGGATGACATGGTGTTATTAAGACGAGGAAGGTCGAGGATTGTGTATGTATGAGAGGTGAGACGGATGTTGTTGGTTGATAAAGTAGTGTGCACCAAACAAGAAGGCGCGGCCAAAGCATTGTAGATAGATGATATTGAGCAGCTCAAGGTAAGATATCACAATTACTGAATTCGAATCATTTGAAGAAGGGGCTTGACCTTTAATATCCAAAGTGATTCAAAAAATATGGCGCACTCTCAGTACCTCTCTCTCCTCACCTCTCGTCACCTCGCCTCCGCTTCCACTGACTCCTCGCGCTTCTGCTGCAGACAGGCTCCAGCCGCCTCTAGATCCACGATGCCATCAAGAAAGAGAAAACAGGCGAAGGCGAGACAGGCTAAGGTGAGTCGGGTGGCTCCGAAAACGAGGCAGGCAACGGAACCTGCAGTGGAGTACGGCTCCGTCACAAAAGATTGGACACCAGACGATTATGCTGCCTGTGAAGAGATACTGTCAAATATGGATATAAAAACGAATTTTTCAGCTTCAGCTGTAGCTGCATTCAAAGCCAACCCTGAAATGAAGAACCCCTTCATAGAACTCTTTAGACAGGTAGTGTGTAGTGTGTTTCTATCAGTCTGATAACTGCAGCAATGAGAGGAAACAGATCTTCCGCGAGTTGGTTTTAGCAGAGGGAACAGTAGTTGTTCGTTCTGTAGCTAACACGACGGATCTCACCAAAGAACAGACAATTTGCGAAGCTCTGCCTTTTGTAATTTTGCTGGCAATTGTTGAAGAACTTGAGAAACGCGAGTGGTGGCACAAAAAGAATGATACCTTTCATGAAATTTCAACGATAGTTGATGATATCATCGCGTGTCCAAGGAACATCGTCAGATTATTTCATAGAAGAAATAAATGTGATTGCTTGAAAATGATATACTACAAGCTCAAAGACGAGACAGAACGCACTGCGATGTGCTGCCTACGTGAATGCAGTGTAGTGAAGGGTGTCAGGGAAATGATTCAGTGTGAGCATTGTAGACTTCGTTGGTGTTCAAAGAAGTGCTGCATCGTTATGGAAAGATATCATGACAGCTTTTGTAAGAGTATCAAAGAGGCAGAAATCAAGAAGAATAGGACGTTGAAAATGTTGTCGAAAACTGAAGCTATCTTGAATCTTTTGATTATGGCAGCAGCTATTTATTTACTTAGATTGGTTTGTATCTCTGTGCTTGGTTGGTTTAGACCAGTTCAGGAGGAGTTTGAGCCACTGCTTGCTGAAGCGACCGGAGCAGTACTACTTGAGGATGAATTTTAATGAGGAGTACTAGTTGGGCATAATGAATCATATTATGCATATTTCTACATTCATTATCATCACCAGTGATTCAGACTCGTAACAAGAGACACGAACATGCCAACTTCCACTTTTTATAGAGCGATGTCCTTTCAACTCCTCTACTAGCCTCAAAGGTATAATGAAGTGAGTAGTACAGACAAGGTAAGATCTCGGTAAATACGCACTAATATTAGATATGATGTTTGATAACCTTTCACGTCGAAAGTGATTTAGAAGCCGCGCACTCTACAAGCTCCAAGTCCCATTATTTTTTACCTATCTACGCGATGTCATCAAGAAAGAAGAAAGCAAAGGCGCTAAAACGAGGCAGGCAGCAGCAACTGCAGTGAAGTACGGCTCCACCAGCTGCCCACACCGTGATCTCACCAAAGATTGGGCAGCAGACTATTATGCTGCTTGTAACGAGCTCTTTTCGAAAATGAAAACGATGTTGTTAGCCGTATTCGAAGAAGACAGCATTGACATATACAGGGAGACTATCTTGGTAATTCAACTTACAAATGTTGCGGAACTCTACGAGTTTGAGTGCCGTAATAATGACTTCAGCAATGAGAGGAAACAGATCTTACGTGAATTGGCATTAGCAGAAGGAACTAGAATTGTTCGTTCGAAAGCTAACAAGATGGATCTTACCAAAGAAGAGACAATTTACGAAGCCCTACCGTTTGTATTTTTGCTGACAACTATCGGATCGGATATATTGGTATAATAGTACATTTACTTCATGATATCATATATTGTCCAAGAAATACCGTCAGATTTTTTCATAGAAGAAATAAATGTGATTGCTTGAAAACGATATACTACAAGCTCAAAGACGAAACAGAACGAACTGCGATGTGCAGCCGACGTGAATGCAGTGTTGTGATTGGTGTCAAGGGGATGATAGTGTGAGCATTGTAGACCAAAATCATGCTGCAAAGCTATGCAAACATCGAATCAAGATTGAGGAACAGACTTTGAAACGTCTGTTGAAAGTGGCAGCCATCTTTTATTTCACGATGGCAGCAGCCATTTGTTACCTCAAGTTTCACCGCGGAATGAGAATCTTCGACCTGAACTTGGACCCGTTCGGGTACACGAATGATGAAAATACTGGCTTGTATCTCTTTGATTGGTGTGATGAAGATTGCATTTTTGGGCTGGAAAAGTTAATGATTGTACATGGGCTCTATGATGACGCCTTGCGCTTTCAGGAGGAGTGTATGCCACTGCTTTTTAAAGCAGTTCAAGCAGTAGTACTTGAGGATGAATTATCACATTCGATTAGCAGTACTATTTGTGATCACATTCTATGAGGAGTACTATTTGGGCATGAAGGTATGCATATTTCTACATTCAATATCATCATCAGTGATTCAGACTGATAACAAGAGGCATTCTAGAGTTCCCTTTTAGCGGTGTCCTGACAACTCTACTATAGTCTCAAAGGTATAATGAACTACAAAAGACGATATCTCTTTTCAATAGCTCACTTCCCTTCTCAAACTTTGCCTGCAGCTCAAGATTGCCAATTGCCTTTGATGCACTAGCAAGCTGACGCACTAGCTCCTCCAATCTACGCAATGTACGAATTGTTGACCCCTCATATGTACCTGTGAGCTTTTGCACTTCAACAAATTTGGCACCCTTGCACCAAGCATAGACTGCCTCCATCAAGCCAGGATTGAACTTGTCAACAAATTCATCCTCATTCACTTCAATCTTGCAGTCAATTTGTACCTTTGCTACAGTTCTGGCTAATTCAATCAACTTATAAAACGGACCAGATAATGATGTCTTCAGCCCCTTGGCTGGATCGTCTTCATCCTTGTTTCTTTCATCAAAAATCAAACAGCTCAGTAGGGCCACACTTACTTCTACTGTCAAGTCATTGAACAGGCCGGCAAAGACAAGCTCAACGACAACAAGTTCATTGGCAGTATTGATTTCACAGGCAGTTCTGCCCTTTGTTTGGATTACTCCCTGCCAATCAACGTGACCTAGCTCCTTAAGAACTCGCTTCATCTTTCGCAGTTCGTCTTTCATGACCATGGTTTGACAGGAGCTCGCTTCCCTCCGCAGCAAACGTGCTTGGTCCAACAAAACGTTCTTGCGCTCGTATGCCGCAACGCGTTTATTGCGCTCTTCCTCTGAAAGATCGGTGGAGAGTTTGTGTGCTGCTAGACGCTGTTGAAGCTCAGATGCTCTTTCGAGTAGTTTGTTGAATTCGCCAGCTGTGATTTTAAGATCATTAACTGGATCAAGGAGAGGAACGCCACCTTTTTCACGGTAATGCTCGTGAGCCCGCTGTATAGCATAGCTGATAGACTTTCTAGCATCTGCAGGCTTGGTATCTTGGGGCACAAAAAGTCGAAGCTGTGAAATTCGGTCGATATTGTCCAAACCAACGGTGAATTCGCGCATACTAACTATCTCCGGTGTATCTCCCTCTCGGCTTGGGCGGCAATGCTGCGATGTACCTCTCCACAATAGCCCCAGATTTTTCACATCTTCCGATCTCGTCGCGTCAGCGCTCGCACCAGTCTCATCAAATCGTCTGTCAACACATGCCAGTAAAACGTCAATAGTGTGTGTAGGCCCATCGGTATTTGAAGCAGTCTGCCCCGCGGAGCCAGCAGATCCCGTTCCAGCCTTTCTTCTGTAGCGCACGACGACACCCCATCCATAGTTATCACCATTCACTGAGATGTCCACAAGCCTACCCGAAGTTTGAACAAAAGGCAATATATGCTCTGGCCTGCGCTGTATCTTCATCATTTTCCTTTGAGTCAACAGCAGCTGTCGGTCCATGCCATAGTATTCACCAACTGCAGTGACATCATCCTCGGTGCCTCCTGGAACAACCTCGATTGCATTTGCTTCGTCCTCTGTCTCTTTTGCCTTGGCTTCGATGGCGGGCGCCTCGCTCTCTTGCTGATACTGATGAAAAGAAGCACGCAACAAGTATTCTGGATCAACATCTTCAACTCTCATCATATTCAAAAGCATATTGTACGAGATTTTGTAAGAGCTGTTTAGTGGATCTGGGTCACCGTAGAGAATCCCTTTGCACTAAGATCAAACCATCATGAGATAGGTTTTATAACTCAATCAATACAATAACATGTTCACATGATACATCACTCACCACAGAAGGCTCCATCTTCTCATCCATCATTTGAATGACTATACCTCGGTCATCTTTGCCACGACGCCCAGCACGACCACTCATCTGAATGTACTCTCCAGATGAGACGTAGCGCATCTCTTTGCCATCAAACTTTTGAGTATTGGTAAACACCACAGTCTTGGCAGGCATGTTGATTCCAATGGCAAATGTCTCTGTGGCAAAAAGACATTTGATGAGTCCTTCTGAGAAGAGAATCTCGACAATCTCTTTCAAAATCGGAAGCAATCCGCCATGATGGATTCCAATGCCACGTTTGAGCAGTGGCAGCAGTGCCTCTACTTGAGGCAATGTCCTATCATCTTCAGACAGACTCTCAATAGCATTGGCATAAACTTGCGATATCAAATCTTTCTCTACCTCATCAGTATAATCCTCTTTCTTTAACTCCAAGGCAAAAGTCTCGCAGTCCTTCTTGGAGAAGCTAAACACAATCACAGGATTCAGATTCCTCATCATAACCAGCTTCACAATCCTATGCAAATCATTATTCTGCCCCTTCCCACCTCCACCACGCTTCCTCTTCTGTCCTCTTCCACCACTATTCTCCATCCCCTCCATAATAGCACCCTCCACACCATTCCCAACCTGCAAAGCACTCATAGCCTTCTGAAAATTATTCTCTCGAAACTTTCCCTTCTCATCCACCACCAAATGCAAGCCCTCTCCACCCTTTGGAAAAATATAATGCTGCAACGGCACCGGACGATAATTCGTGTAAACCACATGACAAGGCTGATGATGTATCTTGGCAATCCATTCCACAAACTGCTTGGCATTCGGAATTGTCGCCGACAGAAACACAAACCGAACTTTATGAGGCAATAATATGATGGACTCCTCCCATACAACACCGCGTTCTTTATCACGCATATAATGCACTTCATCGTAAATCACCCAGGCTACCTCGCGCATCACCTCGGATCCTCTGTAGAGCATACTGCGTAAAATTTCGGTAGTCATAACCAAGCAGGTTGCCGAAGGGTTAATGGTGATATCACCCGTCATCAATCCCACATCTGTGAATTCCTCGGTCAAATCTCTGTACTTTTGATTACTCAATGCTTTAATCGGAGAAGTGTAAACCACACGTTGACCGTTTTTGAGAGATTGAGCAATGGCATACTCCGCAGTGACAGTTTTACCGGCCGAAGTGTGAGCTGCCACCAGGACCGATTGATTTTTGGAAATGTAATTGATTGCCGTTTGTTGGAACGGATCCAGCGGGAAAGGATAGGTTTTGGCCGGTTCGGGGGAGATGGGGACATCGTCTTCTGGTTTGATGGGGCCTTCGGGCCAGGCGCTGTAGGATCGGATGGATTTGTCGTGAGATGTTCCCGTGGAGATTTCGCGCTCTTCGTCGAGGGGCTTTGGCTCTTCCTTCTTTGGTGGTTCTGGATCCTTTTTGTCTTCCTTGATGTGGACTGAGTGAGACATGGAGGAGAAGACGGATTTGTACATGGAGGAGATTGTCGATTGATGTTCGTTTGATGGGTCATCTTCTTTGGTGGGTTTCTCGGCTTGTGTGTCGTCTTTGGCCTCGGCGGCTTCTTCTTCTCCGTCAAAGGCGCCAAATAGAGCGTCTAGATCGTCTGCCATTGTTATTGATTGCTGCTGCCTGGCAGTTTGTCGAAGAATAGAAGAGAGAAGAAGGGAAGTGGGAAGGAGATGGATGGAGATGGAGGTTTAGGATGCACCTGTACTACAAATATCATTTACCTGCGTTAATATCTATTCCTATGTCTAATGTTCAAAAATGAACTTGAGCTCAAATGGTACATGTTCAGGAACAGGCAAAGCAACGAGAGAACCGAAACGAGAGACCGAGCCCAAGGCCAACCTTCACCTGCACCGTTCCCTGCAGCAAGCAACGCAGCCAGATTATCATCAACCTCTTGATGACAATGTCAGAATTAGGCGATAAGGGAATTAGAGATCTAGAAAAGACAGCGACAGCTCTGTCAATAAACCAATCCAAGGCGGCAGCAGCCTGTTGGATTTGCTTCCTGATCAACACGGACACCTCCCAGTGAGAAATTGTTCCTGCAGGGGCGAAGATGCTGGATTTGCTCATATCTCATGTACTGTCGAATATGCGGAGAGAAAAAGTTCAGAACGACACTGTGAATCTGACCCACATGAGTTTGCTCCTCCCTGGTTTATCTGTCCTAATTGTGACCAACCTTACGATGGACAACTTGCGACGGATTTAGCCAATAAAATGGTTTCCTTCGCAGAAAGGAATTACTCAACGTTTGATTGGAGGCGCCTCTCGGCGTATCAAGTAAAGATAACACGTATAAATGAACTAGAAAGAAGTGACGAAACAAAGAAGCTCATGGGGCTAAGTATAGAGATTTGTGAAAAGTTGTTGAAAACACCAGTCACCGCTATTCCAATCCATCCTGCTGATGTATTGTCACTGGTGGCTATGGCATAGAAACGATTGGAATGTCTGAAGCAATACGTGGCGATCGTAACATGAGAGAAGATATATTATTTCAAGGGATCAAATATCTCGAGAGGGAAAAAGAGATCAATCAGCAGTGCGATAACCATACACAAATTACCCAACTTGAAGCAAATATAATGCTTTTTCAAGTCAGTGCACGAGAAGAAAAAGTCTGTTCCAAAACAATCAAACAAATTGGCAGTGTCCAAAGAAAAATTACTGAAGATGCAAAGAAAGAGCTATATGTCCACTGTAAAGAATCGTGGCGAGGTTGAAGCCATTGAAACAGGCATCAGCTACATGTATGCATTGAAAGAGAATAAACACACAGTCAAGGCTTGGAGATTGGCAACAAAACTGCTTACTTTCAGCCAACAATATCATGGTAGGGAAAATGCTACCACGTGCACTCTTCAAAACCTCCACGATCTCATCAGAACCGTCGTTGTAGCACTAAAAAGTCCAGAGGGCATTTTCCAAGCACTTCGTTATAAGTGTGAACAGTATATGTTCTACAAGGGCCAATGATTGAACCCAGAGATTTGAGCAAGGAGACTGTCATCCATGTAGATGCAAAAGATATTATCATGGTACATACAACGGATTTTCCTGTCATTTGTCACGGGTTAAAGAATGCATCGCAGTTGAACGGGAAAATTGGAGATGCGCGTTCATTCGATCCAACAGAGGAGCGGTTCTGTGTGCTTTTTGAGGATCCAAGTCTTCTTCCTAAATGCGTGAAAGCTGAGAATTTACGCATACTGTTTGATTTACCTGCTAACGATGAAGCTGAGATTTGATTTGCGGCGCCTGGGACACGGATTACCGAGTGTAGCCTAATCAAAAACTATGGTCGTCATAACTCAATCAGCTAAAAGTCTTTTGACAACAGGCAGAATCAACTCAAATAGGTTGAAATGAATCTATCTTCATACGATTTCATCAAGTCCAAGCTTGTTTGCAACACCAACCAATGCATCAGCTTCTTTTTGGTTAAATGCACACATGTAAACGTCCTTTAACTCTTGATATCCATCAAAATCAATGATCGATTGTATCCCAATCGTCAATACTTCATCAACACTTTTTGATCCACGAAACACCCCGGCAGAAAGGAGACTAAAAGCAATTGCTTCTAATTTGGCATCTTTGCCGCAATCCAAGCTTGCCGTGTACGCAGATGACAGCAGAGCATCCCCTTCTGCGATGCCCTCATCCGTATCATAAAATAGATAATTGGGACCAACCGCATGTATGACATGCGATGTTCTCAAGTCTCCATATGAATTGGGTCCTGTGATGACTGCCTTTCCAGTAGGACATCTAACTCCCGGGCGCACTTCAGGTAGTGCCTCTCGATCATTGTATAAATTGGCCCCACCCGCAGCACTAATGGCACCATCAACACCTCCTCCACCTAAGCATCCCTCGTTGGCGGCGTTGACGATAGCAGAGGCATGACGGTTCGAATACTCAAAATCGACGACGGATCCTCGGGCGAGGACGAGGTTGAATGGATGGGCGTTTGGTATCCGATAGGCTGCTACCTTCGGGAGGAAGAAACAAGTAGAATTCATTCTGGCTTCTGGTGACGTATGCGAGCGGAGGTAGTTTGTAGTGCGTTGATCCAATATGAGAGGTTTTGGGGTTGTTCCATTGTAGATGCGTGGGCATTGTGTGGCTCATGAAGTCTTGTGGAGAAGATCTTATTTGCAAAGGTCGATAGAGTTTAGCAGGCGGGTTTAATCATTGGAGTTAGCGACGAACCAATCTAATTAGTTGTTTGTCAGCAACTGATCCCACGACTCTCTAAAAACGAGACCCTGATCGCCGAATGACCGGATTCGATCGCAAACACGACCGTTGTCCACTTTCCTCTCACTCTGATGAGAGGAGTAGGTACCGCATTGATGGGTGCTCATAAATCTCCTTGTTTCCATTCGGTGGCATTGTTTTGTTCCTCCTTCACACAACATCACCTCAACTGTATGATGTTTGCCGTCGCCACCATCCAAACTCGTTCAGCGCCTGTAACGCCAGACTCGATTGTTGGCTCAAGTATAAGAATGACGGCAAGTTTCAACGATGCGTGCTCTTACAATGAACGGCATGAAAACAAGGTTGCTTCACCTAAGAATCAATCCGACGAACTTCTACTAGCATTGTTACATCACGAGTCTCTTCGATGCTACCAGCTCAATTCAGACTATCTATATTCCAATGACAGAATCGTTACTGAAAGGTGCAGACGTAGAATTTGTGAATGGATGTATGGCATATGTGACTACCTCGCGCTTAATCGAGATATTGTAGCCATTGCTACATTTTATGTTGATCGATATTTCACCTTGGCGTATTCTGCAGATACGCCCATCACTACAAGGCTGCATCAGCTTGTTGCTCTAACGAGCTTGTTCATTGCTATCAAGACCCATGGTGAATTAAAGCACCGAGATGACGATAATCAAGATCGTGTTGATTTCAACATCAGTTTCTGTGCACAGCTCTCTCGTAACCAGTTTACTCCAAAAGAAATTGAAGAGTGTGAGCAATCATTGCTTTACGCTCTTGACTGGCATGTGAATCCAGTGGTACCTTCTTGCGTCATTGACGCTCTAATAAACTATTTGCCACCAAGTCTGAGAGCAGAAAGTACCTATGATGCAACATTATATGTCTATGAATGCTCGAAGCATCTATCTGAGCTCATTGTCTCTATACCAGCAATTAGCATTGACCACAAGCCATCTGTTTTGGCATTTGCATCAATTATGTACGCCATTGAGAAATGTGATTCGGATCTACATCCATCTTTCCTACAATCAGAGTTTCAAGATACTGTACAAGATGCAACATGCGATTATTTTCAAACAGAAAAAGAAAAGATTGAGTACGTAGTTGACGTGCTACGAGTTACTTGCCCTGACCTAAATGGGCTATGACGAAGCAGTATCAAGGCAACTTGCAATACTTGAAGTTGAATAAAGTTGAGGAGCTACATCTTGTAACATAGTTGTTGTTTTATCATGATAGTTGTTAATCATCTAAGATCTTGCTACAAATACTCCGGTGCAATGCATTGTATCCCGTGCTTAATTTACACTATTAAACTTGAAACGAGTGCTAGACGAGACGGAAATGGGTTAGCTCATTAGCAACAAAGCAAAACAACGGAGGTATCTCTCACCACAAAAGGCCCCATGTCAGACCTAAAGTAAATATTGGTGTTTAATAGGACAGACATGAGCAGCAGTAGCACCCGTGTAACCATCATTGCCACAAAAGTTACTTACTTAAATTCAAGTCCTTGACGTCTACCAAAACTGCCAGCGACAAAATGACAAAATGATGGATCCAAACTATCACTCCATTGCGGCTCTGGTGGAAAATTCTCACTTTTGTCAACATTGTCTGTAGCTGCACCACCGTTCTCTTTCCATTTTTCATGGCGTTTGCAATGAGACTCATATATCTTCATTAGTTTCTTCAGTTGGCTTTGAGACAGTTCGTTGCCCTCTGCATCTTTGACTGGTATTCCTCTTTCGTCCCATTCACTGTATTTTCCTTCAACACGAAACAGCTGATCAGGTGGTTTGCTAATGCACGATGGCTGTGATGCACTGTTTTGTTTCTCCAGAAATGTCTTTCGATCCGTGTACCACTGAGGTAAATCTTCGGACCTACTTGCGCATTGCTCTTCTAATAACTTTCCTTTGATACAATCACAAAAGTAATGATAGAGCTCTTCTCCCTTTTCCTTGTTTACCTGACCATGGTACTGTATAGATTTGCCCTGCTGTTTCACTTTTGATATCAAATTTGCCTGTGGCACTACCACCAGCGAGCACGATGAAGTAGGATCTGCAGCCAGTGTAAGTATAGAACTTGTAGATGATTCACCATCTCCCCATAAACCAGTAGTCAAGATTGGCAGATTCAACAGAGTAATCGCAGCTTGTTCCACTTGTGCTCGGGTAGTGGAGGATGCGAAACTGATATACCTATTACAAAGCGAAATGCAAAGATTATAAAGTTAGCCTTATCATTCATGAACACGGTCCAAGCATCAAGCATGGCTTACGCTAAGATGCCACAGCTTTCGGTGCCTTCACCGACAGTGACGTAACGCAGCTCTTCAATGAGGATCTTGCATTTTCTAAATCGTTGAACCACGATGGAAACACTTCCACTTGACATGATGGGAGCTAGTAGGTTGTGGGGATGGGAAGTGAGGAAAGGGTGTAGAAAAAGCCGCTTTTAACGACTAATTATTAGTTTATTATCAAAGTCAAAGCTGTTGCCAATTTTATAGTAGCTAAAGACGACATATCTTAAATCCTGCCCCCTAATGCCCCCTTATCATCCGCTTCTCTTCACTTTTACCCTCTCAGCAACGCTCAACGCTCAACGCAAAGCAACCATGAACAACGTCAGGTCTCGCCCCACTGCACGTCCTCGGCCAGCCGCACTGACGCCACCCATCAATGGCGTGCCAGAACCTTCAATTGACGCAGATGAGCTGAAGAAGCAGCAGGCACCAGCAAAAAAGTCCAAGTTTCGTCTACCACCTCCTCCCAAATTATCATTTGCATATGGTAGTGGAGATGAATCTGCCGCTGCGGCTAAATCCGACAAAGCTAGTTCAAGCGAGGCTGAGTCTTCGTCTATCAAAGATGAAGAGGCAGGAGGCAGCTTCACTACTTCAAATCCAGCACTGACCAGCTCGCGAACAAAGCTCCCACCGCCTCCTTCTCTACCAATCCCAGTATCGTCTCACCAGCCTCAACAAGCGATCACATCGGCATACCAAAGGAAACACTCGACAACCACAATGAACACTACCAGTACGGCGGTAATCGACAATGGAGATGATGATGTATCCAATACTATATCCATGATCACATCCAAGAAATCTCTACCTTACAGCAACCCATATCAGACCTCGTACAAACCAAGTGCATGGTACTCCAGCTCACGACACAATCAAAAGATGCAGCAACGCCTCCAAAATGCATTTCTTGTCTCAGTGGCAATTCTTTCAATAGGTGTCCTCCGGTGGAACTTACATATGCACAAAGAGGAGATGCACCACCACCGTCATCACAATCATCACTATCACGATAAGAAGATGAATTATGACCCGCACAATCATTTGCATGCCATGATTGGCATAGTTGACAACCCGGCAGGATTTGCTTTATATTCTAATCCCATTCATGAAAAGCAAAAGGAGAATCATGCAGATGAATTGTTTTCAAGAGTGCCAACTGTAACAATGTCAAACAACCGTCTGATACCCCAAGTAGGATTCGGTGTGGCTGGACATCATATTGAACACAAGGATATACCGTTAATAGTATCAAGATTACTACAATATGCATCGAGTGAGAATGAAGGTGGTGGTGGGATAGCCATGATTGATGCAGTGATGGACGAAGGTGTAGCAAGGGAAGATGAAAAACTAGAAAGTAACATGGCTACCACTGCAGTTGCTGTCGTTGGAAGAGCTGTGAATTACTTTGCCAAGGAAGGTAATAGAGTGTTATCAAGTGAAGATGCTGCTGCCGTTGCGAAGCGATCAAATGGCAAATCTTATGATTACGAGAATCGGCTAGAGGTACACCTGCTTGTCAGTTTGACGGGTGAACAACTTGGAAAAGACAATACTTTGAAAGCTTTGAGTGACTTATCGGCCGAATTAAATGGTCTTGTACCCCCTATTCATGATTTGGACAATCTAGATGCCTCCTCGTGGAAAGCCAATGTGGTTGATAGAAGAGTTGATACGAGATTGCTTGTCTTGTTACGACTACCATACTGCAGAAATACGGAACACGAAGTAGTGCCATGTGCACTTGAAAGAGGAAATTTGGAGTCAATACAAAAATGGGTTGATTCGTATGGCGTACTTGAAAAGTTGTATCAATCAAACATTCTTCACGGTATTGGAGTTGACGGAGCAACCGACGGAGATTTGGACTTGCTCTTAACGCATTGTCAAATTACACCCCACTTGTATCGAGGTGATGTATCGCAGGCATTGGATGGTTACGGTAGAAAGATGGGGGCTCACACTTCAAATGAATATCTTCATGTGGAACATGTGCTGAGAGACAAGAATATAACTTTCTTGGCGAGCAATGTGGCAGGTCATGTTCTTGAAAAGAAAGATCAATCACCGAATGCGTTAAGTTTACTCGAACTGCTAGGGAAGATACTGTTTCGTGCACATCGCGAGATGCTTGCTTCACAAGAAGGAGTTGAACAAACAATTACTGATACTGATCAAGACTACTATTCAGTACCTAGGCTTGCTCTCGCTTATCTTGTCCGTCATGGAGTGGTGGCACTGCCTCATGCATTTAAACCTGAACACTTGGTAGATGATTCGCCTGAATCTGTTGGTGGCTTGGCTGAATTCTTATCCGATCGGCGTGTGGCTGAGATTGGTGCTGCTTTAAAGGCTCTTGTGACTGGCAGAGATTTAGAGGAGGACCATGGCTTGGGTACAGAAGATGAAGATGCGATTGCCGTTGTCTTTCATAATCAAATGGGCGAAAACGTTGAAATAGTTCGTCATTTTGCTAGTGACGGTCACTATGACGGAAATGGAGTGATTCCTGATGGCGATTCCAATGTGTTTCTCGCAAATACCGGGGATCAGTTTGATGTTTATCATCGTGGTCGTATCAGAGGTAGACATACGGTTCACGCAGAGAAAGGAGGAGCGGATGATTTCACAATATCATTGTCAACTTTAGATAAATGATTCATTCTACTCTTGAATGCGCTTATATGGAGGGACATATTTCTTCTTTATTCCGTCATTTTTTTCTGTGACTGACGTCTTCTCTGCTGTTCTTTGCTGCTGTTGCATCTGCTTATTGTCAAAATCGCCACTGTTTTCTTCCTGGTCAGCATTGGAGTATAACTCGTCAACAACTGACTTTGGTGGAGGATGGTACTCACGTGCCAAGTCTCGAATGCGTCGTTCATTGTCTTCTTGCTTTCCAAAAATTTTCTCAAAGTCCCTGTCACCGAGTCCAAACAGATCTGATGAAGGATTGCGTTTGAGAACTGACTTGAATGTCGAGCCCGAGGGTGAAAATACATTCGTGGGTGTCATTAGTAAAGAGCTGCACCAGAGTGGTATTATCAGATGAATATACATTGTCCTCATATTCTCATTCCATTTGTGTTTTGAAAACTGCAATTGAAATCAAGTACGTCGTGTGATATGATATGTACTTAAGGAGCCATCTTGAAAAAGCGAACCCGAAACTTCTAAAGATTGCTAACAATACGTAAGTTGCATACTTAACACGCTGCACTAAATCTTGTAACACTGAACAAACTCATGAGTAATGCTCTCGTGGATGTATAGCCAGGTTGATTCGTACTTGTCACCTTTCAGAATACAGCCAAGGTTTCGTTGCTTGTTACATTCCACCCATACGCAGCGGGTAGCTTCAGGCCAAGTGGCTCAACAGGAGAAATGTCATATACATCAACGGTGCCACCATTCCAACCCACCAATGCAATAGGTTTTGGTTTTCTAGGGCATTGCCAACTATTAAGTTGGACCACCCCGGACGCAAAGTTTTGAACCCATCGCACCAGACCGTCATCTTCTCCACTTGCATCAAGAGGGACAACAAACATAGTCAATGGTGTTTCTGTTAGCTTCTCTCCTTGCTCCATGACGGGAACAACGAACAATGTGCCACCTCGTAGACAACAGCAAAAATGTCTGAAAATATTAGATGCTGTAATTTCAATGGGACATATTCCAATGCATCTTTCTGGAAGCAATATTTGATTAAAATCGTGAAGTGTGCCCCAAGATCCATCAGCATTGATGTTTGCTATACCGACGGTTCCATCTGATGAAGAAAAGGCAAAGCACGGTGCAGACTCAACAAAGTGGCCTTGAGATGTATAAAACAAGTGATTAGTTAGAAAAATCTAAGAGCATACAAGCAATGCCATGAACAGCGCATCAAACTCACAAATTGCATTTGTAACAGATATACTTCTCGGTCCTCGATTTTGACGAAAAGACTTTGAACTGTCACTGGTCCATCCATCTTTGATTTCCATTCCAGCTGCAGGCCACACACTGCATTCATNAAGACTTTGAACTGTCTCTGGTCCATCCATCTTTGATTTCCATTCCAGCTGCAGGCCACACACTGCATTCATATATTGGAATCGACAATGATTTTGTGTTATCAAGTCCCTGGTGTTCTGCTTTTACGCCCAACCAATTTTCTTGGGCAATACTTGTGTCGATGACTTCCAAAGATACGGCAGGAGACATTTCAATGTTTTTGTGTTTTGATCCTTTGCGGTTGGAATCATAGAGCCTGTTAGACAATCGCTGCATCGTTCCAATGATCAAAAGAGATTGCGCCTTGTTCTCTACCAAAGATGAACTCCAGCCCGGACGACACATAGAACGTATAGGAGCATTGGCGCCCACTCTCCAGCACAAGTGTATGTTTATGTGATACGCTGACATGCCACACGACTCGCTTGAATGGTTTGCTTTTCGGCAAGTAGTTGCGGGTGAAGTTAGCTGGTCCGTTGGCTCAGAGTACGTGAGAAATAATTTTGTTGATGGGTCGAAGCTGTCGTCTGTGCCATCTCCGGGATCCATAGCCAAATGAGCAGTGAGAAACGATGTATTCCGTCTTGGGTGAGTCCCTACTCAAGTTACTTTTGCTATTGCTGCGTGGTATTTCGTTACTTTTGGACTTGGTCATCTCATAACGAGATGATAACACAGAATTCTTTTCAGGCGTATCTTCTCCCAATTCCGAGCGTGGCACAGTCAACTCATAGCATTCAAGTACGCCTCGTTCATGACCTATACATAGCCTAATTGACCGGATGTGATTAAATACTTCATTGCCATTGCTTTTGTCATTCTGCGTTGATTTGTTCTCAAACATTGGCTGCATACAGATGCAATTGGCACCAAGATAACTAGTTCGAAAGGAACAAGCCACTCTCACAATAGGAANTTGGCTGCATACAGATGCAATTGGCACCAAGATAACTAGTTCGAAAGGAACAAGCCACTCTCACAATAGGAAGATCATTATGTACCTCACTATTATCTTCCATGACATCTCGCATGCCAATTTCAGCCTTAAAATCGCTAGATTGGAGTTCTAGCAGGTGAACTCCACCATCATCTGTCAGAACAGCCACGTGCCCGATGTGACCATTACTTTCACTGACCCTTTCAAACACACTCACACCTTTAGGTGTTGCACACATGCCTACAACGAGTGGAAGTATTCGATTAGATTGCCGGTTCGAATCGCTGCCATCTTCCTCAGAGTTCGACCCGTGAACATGCTGAGCAGGTAAAGGAATAACGAGCAACGGATCAACGCACTCTCTTGACCTTTCTCTTCTAGTCATCCGTTCTTTTGCTATATCATCTTCGTCGTCGTCATTGGTGAATGAATCGTCCATCAATTTCTTCTCATCTCCCTCAACATCTGACCGACCCATATCCTCTTCGTCCCATTCTGATCTACGCCTCCGTTCTGAAGCCATCACATCTTCGTCCACGTCCAGTTCATAATCTATCAGCTGATAAACTGCAATCCTTCCATCAGTGGTTGCGACTAGCACCAAGTCGAATGCAATCAATGGATCACATGACATTCCAATGCGTAAGTGAGATGGTATATCAGGAGAAGAGGCGGATGCTCCAGAATAGTATCTGCTGCCAGGTGTTGGATGCGATGATTCAGTAATTAGAGACGGATCAACTGATAAAGTTGTAGAGTTCAAATCGGATGGCGCTCGCTTGTGACGTGGATTGGGGCTGGGGTGTATGTCTGATGGTGCGTTTGGTTCGTCAAGTAGAGCCGAGAGAGGCGGTGGCAGTGTCAGCGTACATAACTTGTGGGGTGTTCTTTGAACTGTGGTGCGAGGTATGAGGTTGGAGTTGTGTGGAGAAAGCACGGAATCTGTAGCTGATTGGATCTTCTTTTCAATCTTCTTTTTAGAAGCTCTGGCTCGCTGCTCCTGCCGTGTGTGAGTTTCTGATGCCATGATGTAATCCACGCAATTGTAAAGAGCTGCTGTTGAATTGATGCTAATTGCAAAATCTTTTGATGTTTGATGTCACGAGTTGTCACCTGTTTATCACCAGTCACCAATCATCATCATCATCATTGTCGTATCTAGCCAGCAACGCGACGCATATAATCATGAATACAAATCCTAAGAAGATGATAATGCCGTCGTGTTTGAAAGCGTGGTCCGCTGAGCTCTCGAAACCAAAGAGAGGCACGGACATGATTTTTTTGGTTGTTAACAAATGCTTATTTACAAAGGTACATTTATGATCGTTCACAATGTATCTACCTTTAGGTTTAGAGTTGACAATCTTTCATCATCGGCCATCAAGCACTTCTCCTGCTTCCATGAGGGTGAAATCCCTTATTAATTAATGTCATGCCGTTAGCTAATACCAGAAGGTCAATGCTGGTTCTATTGGCATTGTTCTGCCTATAATCGTTAGCTCTTCAACCCAAGCGGCGGCGGATCTTGGATCGAGAATGCTTCAACAATCAAAGAAATCCAAACTGCTTTGCATCTGGTAAGATAGTAGTGATACACAATGCCTTTAAACCCGACATGTATGATAAGCTTCAGTCGGAGATCACGTCAGTGCAGTATTCCCGCGAACCTAGATCCACGCCTCTATCACATATAGAACAGATCGGATCCAGTACATTTTTTGATGTCCCTCGAGACCAAGTTTGTGGAGCGGTCGATCGTTTGTACGGCAGTGATCCAATAAATGACAATCGTACCTTCTTCTTCAGCCACAATAACCCAATCAGCTTTGAAGGTTTTCGTACCACTATCAAGTTGAAAGGGCAATTTCAATCACCTTCTGTGCGAAGATGGGTTGCATTTTTGTTAGGAGAAGAAAATGAGTCAGTCGAGTCCAGCACTATGGCTACACGGTGTCTTAATGAAGGAGATGTCTATGGTTCACACAATGACGACTTAGAAGGACGATTTGGAGGACTATCGTTCACAAGTTACTTCACACAGAAACAATGGAAATCAGAGTGGGGAGGAAATTTTGTCTGGTGCGCCGATCCAAAAGAACCTATCACCATACCTCCTCTATCTCATACAGTTGTACTGTTTAGAGTATCTGAGACAACATGGCATCATGTCCAACCCCTATTGAAAGGATCGCCACCGAGATATGTTCTTCAAGTATGGTGGTACCTAAATCCTGAAGTATCCAAACTTCGACGGTTACTCTTGACAGAACCCTCGAATCGAAGCATGGTAGCCATTGATCATGTCAAAGATAGCAATGTGCGAGATGCAAAACGTATCCTGGAGGCACTTCAAATGGCACATGCATCGAATGAGGAAGAACTATGACTATTTCATAATCAAAAGCTTATACCTCGTTGTTGCCATGATTATTTCGTCTGAAAAGCCACGAGGATTACAATAAACGTCAATAGATCTATCCATCATTGATTGTCTATGCCAATATGGTCCCTCTCTATCAAACACCGTGTCTGCTGCAAGACTTTCAAGAAATAAAAATCACCTCCTAAAAATGTACGAATTCCTACATATGTAAGTAGGTAGAAATATGACATAAAAGAATGTCTGACATGTCACAAAGGAGCCCTCGCGAGATAACAGATTACGTGTGAACTCACGCTTTGTTCTGTTCTCTTAGCAAATTCGATGGATCTTCAACACCATCACCCAACTTTGTTCCTGTTGAGTAAGTTCGGAGCTGTGATAGCAATGATGATAGTTGCATCCTATGCATGAAGGCGCAGCGTTGATAAGGAGCTATTGTTCATTAGCTGTATTTTGATTCATAGATGTACATCGCAATCTGAACGTAAGTGGAGATGACAACTTGTCCTCGCAGTCGTACAACACAAATCAAGCTTAACCTTAACCTATCACCAGCTTATTTCAACACAGCGTAAAGTTGCACTGCCCGATTCTCAATCTGAATCTCCCCATCGTTTAACTACATCATTACAATCTGCAATCTAAAATGGATCATCACGAACCACCACCGAAAACTATAGCCGGCTACACTCCAACAACACGTCTAGGTTCCGGCTCCTTTGCTACGGTATACAAAGCCACTCTTTCCGGCCCCACCCCCGACCTCCCATCCACAGCCGCTATCAAATCCATTATTAGATCTAAGAAGTTGACTCCCAAAGTATTGGCCAATTTGCAAACCGAAATTGATATACTGAGGAATCACCGCCATCCCAATATTGTTCGGCTGTTCGAAGTCAGTGAAACTGCAGATTGCTTCTATCTGATACTTGAATATTGTGCCGGCGGAGATTTGCAGGGGTTGATTCGAACACGTAAGAACGGTCGATTGGGCGAAAGACTCTGTAGACGGTTGATTAGAGATTTGGCAAGGGGACTGGGCTTCTTGTGGGAGAGGCAGCTTGTCCATCGTGATATCAAACCTCAGAATTTGTTGTTGACGTGTGCCTTGCCGAGAGAGGATGAAGTAGACAATCCTCCCAAAGAAATCAGTGCTGAAGCAGAGATGGAAGATGGTGGGGATTTCATACTCAAAATTGCAGACTTTGGCTTTGCTAGACATTTAGGGGGTGTGGACTTGGCAGAAACAATGTGTGGCTCTCCTTTATACATGGTAAGCATTTCTATCAATCACATATATTCAGGTGATCTGCAGCAGACCAACATCTAATCATCTATCATCTGAAAACACGTGCACTTGACTCTATCAGGCTCCTGAGGTGCTGCTGGGTCAAAAGTATGATGCCAAGGCTGACTTGTGGTCTGTGGGCACTGTTTTCTTTGAAATGATTTCGGGCAGGACTCCGTTTCATGGAGAGAATCACATGGATTTACTCAACAATATCAAGCGCAAGGCTGTAAGATTGCCTCCAGATGTGAGAGTTAGCAAGGAGTGTGTTGCTCTGTTGCGAATCTTACTGGATAGAAGGCCGGCTAGTCGAGCTGATTTTAAGATGTTTTACGAAGCGGTAGAAAAGCTTGTTGCCCTGGGTTGCAATGGGCCCAAAATAGACTTGCCTGTACGAAGTATCAACGAGGACATGATGCCCCTGAAGGCACAGATGGACTTGTGCGCCATCACCGAGGATGATGCAGACGACTCAGATGAGGTGGAAAAGCCTTGTGCTCTGAGACCTTTAGCGTCATTGAACCCGGATCAGATTCAGGCACAATCATCGAAAGAGACAGCACAAGATCTTGTGCAAATTGTCACACCTCCCTTTCAACCAATCACGGCGCCAGCTCACCCACATAACATTCATTCTGGAATACAAAACATAATGCAGAGACAAGGCAACAAGCCGTCAGTGTTTGCTCCTCTCCAGGCTAGTCCAAATCTTTCGCCTGCAACAACTCCAGTCGGGGCCTTCTTTCCTACCTTGACACTGGGAGATGGTGGAGCTGCTACAAAAAGTGCTAAGATACCTACAATGAGGATCCTAGAAGGACTTAATCCACTGATACCAAGTGATCACATTAACAACACAAAAAGAGATTCCCAACATTCGTCTTCTTCTAGCCGGGAGGTATATGATAGTGGGTTTGTTCTAGTCGAACACAGCGGCCACAGAAGCCGACCAGGCAGCCTCACAAACTCTCCGTGCGACTCTATTACACGAGCTCCACCTTCGCCGAGTAGAAAATATTACCAAGATGGATATAGTCAATCGCCATCCCAGTCTTGCAGTCGTATGATTGTGAATGGAGCTATGGGCATGCTTGGCACGAGTCCAGCGACAGGTCAGGCTCTTCTAGGTAGAATGTTGATAGGGACTCCCAGTACCAAGTCTGGAATGTCTGCAGCACCTCTTGCAAGTGGAAAGTTCAACGTTTCTCCCCGCTCCGCACTACGTTCTGGCGGGTGCCTTGCTCACATTGATATACTCGTGAGAATGCTAGCCGCAGCGGAGGATATTGGCAGAAGATCTATATCTGTGGCTCACTTGGGCGACGTTAGGGCTTACATGGCGATGGGGGCTTACGCCGCTCAAAGAGATGCTAGTCGATCATCTTCATGTACGCCAATGGAGTTAGAAGATGATTGCAATGCAAGGCTTTCCGTGCGTGGTGAGCTTGCGAGGAAGACGATTGTCGAAGAGGAGGAGGAAGAAGAAGACGAGCTACCGTTCGCAATGACAACATCAATGGATGGTGGGTCAACTGATGGTATGTCTCAATCACCAGTAGTAGGAAACATCATGAACAATCTCGCGCCTCTTCTTGGCAATAACAATGCGTCTGACAACTCATCTAATAAAGAGGAAGATCTTCCAACAGTGATGCTAACTCACTTTCATGAGGCAGTTCGATGTTATATCAAGTCTTTGACCATGTTAAAAAGCGCCATCTGTGCTGCTCAGAAGGTACTCAAAGACGTTGAAGAAGTCAGTCGTCTTCCGGGTGCTCGTTCTTCGCCAAATGCAAATAATCCATACACACCACTTCAAAAGCGTTGCATTGGCAGCCTTCAGTGGCTTGGAAAGAATTTGAATGCAATTGTTGAACGATCTGATGCAGCTGATGATCAGATCACTACTCTGGAAAAGTCAAGCAGCTCAAATACTGATGTGAAAAAATCTTTACAAACAGTGGAAGAGTTGATTTTTGATCATTGCCTCAAATGTGGGTATGATGGCACGGTCAAACAGACTCTTGGTCATTACGATGAGGCAAGATCTTGCTATCGGTCAGCAGGGCTTTTGGCAGAGACTCTGCTAATGGACCCCAAAGTTGGGAGTGAAGACAGAGCAATTTTAGAAAGATATGTCCATAGCTTTGTGGATCAGATCTATGAGGTCGATAGTCTTATTCGGGCGCAGGCGCAGAGCTCTCGAGCATCGAGTGTCCATGGCTCAAGTATTTCAGGAGTGAGACGTCAGAGCTCGTTGACAAATAACCTGTAAATGTCCTGCATTTGATTGATTCAATGTTGTGATAATGTGTATAAAGAAGCAACTATCAGGGTATCGATCTATCTCATTCCTCTATATCGTATCTTATTTCCTGTCATTCGTTTGATGGGTAAAACTTATCTCTTGGTAAAACTCTTTACGTAACAAGTTCCGATAGGTAAAACATCAGCACACTTTATATTCTGCCCGAGTTACAAACAGGCTTCCATCTTGCATTCATCTCATGTGCCTGCCTTAACCATTCGTAGCATGTTTGTGCCTGCCTTTACGTCGTAGTTCACAGCCATCCGAAAAAAGCCTGATCCAATGCTGTACCTTTTATGAGGGAAGATGACAATAGTCTTTGTATGATGTATCTTGACACAGACAGGTTCTTTTTTCTTGTCATCTACACCTTCAAATTACTCTCTATCACTTATGGTACCACATCATATGAGCATGAGCTCCAACAGACCCCAGCAGCAGCAACGAAGCAATCCCAAAGCCCAATCACTGCAAAACAACTCGCAGCAATGGAAAGATAATCTACGTCGAGATTGCATAGAGCGAGCAAAGTCAGCTCGCAGAGAGCGGCTGAGGAGACAGCGCTCATCTGGTGCTGCTACAAATGCAATCGCTGATGGCGGTGGTGATTCAAACCGACTAAAGCGAGGATTCATTTATCCAAACTCTGAGTTTGACACAGACCACGAACATCCTATTGATCACTATGAAACGTGCAATTTGCCAAACGAAGATAGTGCAATGCAAGAAGCTAGAGCATTGGTTGAACAACAATTGCACGAATCCATGATGGGATTAAGACACTGTCAGCACATTTTACCGGCAGATGGAGTAGAGAATCCTAGCAAAAGGAAAATGAAAGGGGTTGTAGCTACTGATATGAATGTGGATGTTTCATGCGCACGATTTGGTTTTGATGAAGATGAATGTAAAATGTCTGAAGAGGAATATTCGGAGTTGGTCAATGCTGTTACTGAGGAGTTGGAGAGAGAATGTGTGTAGTACCTTGTTTTTAGTTTATTGAACATTCATATGTTGCACTAATACTTTTTATATCGTAATTGCAATCAGGTGAGTTGTCCGAAGAAGAGTACTGGGAGATGGAGAGATTAGAAGCTATAGAGCACGAGAAGTTATTCCATGACATTGACGACTTCAACTCATGGGAGGCAGAACAACAACAACCACAAGCCACCGTCTATACTTCGCCATTTGCAAGTACATCTTCTCCTCTTGTTCATTGTCCAATATGCAATTCGAAATCGTTGGTAGAGACACCCTTTGATGGTATCAGATGCACCAACAACACTGGTGTGAACTCGGCATGCGACTTTCAACTGGATATAGCTCATGATGGGTTGAGCTTGCTGCACTTAAAAGAACAATTGGCAAAACTTTATGAGGAACATTCTAGAGAGTGCAGTTCTGGAATACTGAAGTTTCGTATTCACATGGCTATGTTGATGGTCAGTTGCCAAGTGTGTGGCGTAGACCATGTAGTTCTATGATGATTGTTATCTTTAGACTCACTGATCTGCAAAGCCTATAACTTTGAATGAAATATCATTAAAGCCGCGCACAGGCAGAGAAAAACCACGATACATAGCATATTTACCTTTTAGTGCTGAGCCACTTGCCACGGATGATTCTCAGGTCAGTGGAGCTGCAGTAACTTAGTATAAATGATTATTTATTTAATATCCAGTGTCACGAGAAGTTATGTTGTTGAATATTTGAGCTTGGGCAGCAAACAGTTGTTCTGCATATTCATAGAGTCGAATATCAAATGTGTTCTGATCATACAGCCTCTGCCATGCCTCTGTACCTTCTTGAAGAGGTTCGTGTCTATTTTTTCCTGGCCAACTCCAGTACAACAGTTTCTCTATGAAATATGCGACATGAGGTCAATCGAATTAGCAGGCATGAGCTAGAACTGAAATGAACACTCACCTGTGCAATCATCTCTTCTTTGACTTCGCTCTGCCTTTGTATTGAAGAATAATTCAAATCTACGCATAGACTCAGTCTTCTCCGACAGCAAACCTACTATGCACTTTGTCCGCAGCACTTCTTTTGCAATAGCTTCGTGCTCGGGCAGCAGCTTCCCCGCAAGTGTGTTGGATAAAAACCTAGTCATCCAATTGTTTTCAGCAAGACTTGACCTTGCATACATCTCAACCGTCTCAATGGGTCCAATAACTTTTGCAAAATGTGGATATCGTCTCATGTTGTAGAATAGTGACACTGCCCTATCAATTGGGTGACGCATCATGGCAAACATGAAGCCTTTGTGTTGTGGAGTAAATATACCAGCTGTATGGAAGAGGTAGGCTGACGAAACCAGGTCTATTCGAGGATCAGTTCCAACATGCAATTCATTAGCCCGTGCAATGCCTTCTAATGAACTCATGTCCACATTTGCAAAATGCATCCCATCTGCTCCTTCGATTATCTTCAGAGTGTCTTCTGCTCCTCGGACTTCTACTTCAGACTTGCCAACTTCTGATGCAAGAGTTAGTCCTAAACAGTTTCCAGCAATTTGTTTTATTGTGGTTGATCCAGATCGAGGGATGTGCCAGAGAAATAATTTGTTTATTGTTGAGTTGTATTGTTCATGAAGTACATTGGCAAACGAAACAAGCTCTTTTGGCACGGCTACGGTCCCATTTAATGTTGTTATAGGTGTGTCTGCGAATGCTTGATAAGATTGTATCGTATTGTGCCTGGCATCTGATGCATTTGCAGGGCTTAGAAACATATTTGATACATCAATGAGTTGTGATGACACCTCTTTTGCACTCCAATAATCAAGGAAAAGCTGATAGCTTCCCATGCAGCAAATGAATAGAAAAATACCCAGGGCAGCTTTTGGAGCACGATATTGATCATGATGAGTCAAATGTGAATCTAAGCTGGCGTGTGACAAGACTTCTTCGTCTTCTCCAATGGCCCTGAGCAGTTTGATCTCCTCATTATTGAAGCGTTTCTTGGCATTCTTTCGCGGTCGTTTGGATATTGAGAGGAGATGTTTTTTCGCTCGTGTTGGCCTCGGACTTTTGCTGCTGCTTCCGGTCTTTGGGGTGAGTGCAGCAGCTCCATTCGAGCGAGGCGGCTCTAATAAATCGTCCAACTCTGACATAACTCTAGAGACAGGAGAGCGGAGGGGTAAAGTGTAAAGTGAGAGGAAATGAGGAGAGAGGATGAGAGGGAGATAAAGAGGAGAGGATTGTGCGATATTCAACATGACAGGTATTTACATAAAAGTTCTTTATTGTTAACCTTTATGGTCCCTCGAAGACTCTTTGCTGATGTCTGCTATGATGTTGTTTATGGCGTAGTGGTATGGTAGTGCATCACAAATCACAACTCACAACACTAGGTATTCATATTACTGCAGCGATTGAGAGTGATTGTCAGTGAAGAACATATTCATATTATCTTTTGCCATTATGTCTTTTTCTTCTACATCAAATTCATATGCAAAACAAAGCAGCACCCACAAACAACACGAACAAAGAGGATGGGCACCAATCAATTGTGACCCATAACAGAATCGAATCTTTCCACCATCATTGTACACATTAAAGCCCTATAGACTTCATAACATCCATCGCTTACAAACGTGTCTTTTTCTCGATGTTTACTTCCTTCAGACGAGTCACAGGTCTGATTTCTCCATTCTCATCTGGCATCCATTTGAAGTACCCAGCATTGCTTGGACCACGGTAATCCTCTGTTCGTGAATTGAAGAAATAAAAGAGGATGTCAGTTCATTCTGCATGGTACTTAGTCGGTATAAATTTGGATATGCACACTTACCTGTTGGATCAGCAATGTTCTGTTTTGTTTATCAACACGGAGACGAAAGGATGGGTTAGTCAGTTATCACGCATTAACAGCAACGTCAGTTCTAGTAACAATTAGATCCGTTCTCTTTTGATCAAATATGAAGTTCCATGCATGTTGTCCTTCATTTATATACCATCAGTTCAATTCAAACCACCAATGACTAACCTTATCAGCCTTTCGATTAGCATCATCTTTTCCATAAAAACTACTCTTCCTCTTTCCATAATACTGTGCTCCATTTCCCAATCGACGTGACGTGGCATCATCCACAAAGGCATCGAGTTCTTCAAAGAAGTTTTGAAAGAAGCCCTTCTTTTTCGGTTCATCGTCTGCTGACATTGCGAGAGGCTGAGAGCGCTGTGGTTGGGCAAGTTTGTTGGAGTTGGGTGGTGAGAATGCCGCGGTTTGAGAGGCAGTGATGAGAGCGAGCGCGCATATTCTGGTGGAGTTCTTCATTGTGTGTTCTTTTGTTATCCAATCCCTAACTTTGATTGTACTCGTTTTGCAAGTATAGATTGTTGCGTGGGCTGTGTTAGCATAGATGAATCAACAACTGATGAGTGCTTGTCTTTAGACGGCTGGAGGCCTCCTATTCAAAACACAGGTTATGATTCGTTTGGTACCATAGGAGAGTCAATAATACACGCCATGGTTCGCTGACTGGCTGACGGGGACGGATCTTTCGAGTTTGAGGTGGTGGCTTGAAAACGAAGAAAACTACGTGGACAAGGTTCGTCGAAGTTCGGGGTGGTCCTCACTCCTCACTTCTGGCGGATCAAACAATGCAGCACCCCACTACACCAATAAACAGACCTAAGCACCATCAATACAGCATTTGCCCATGCAAAACTGACTTCCAATCTGATGCATCCATAACATCCGCCATAGAAAGCGAAGAACGAACCGCATTTCTCATCGATTGGCTTTCGGGCAAAAATCTAGATGCTTCCGACGGTTACCTTTGCACCAATCGACTACGTGCATCAATACTTATACTAAATGCGATTCGAGATGCATGCCGTGCTCATCTTGAGTCGGCTGCGATTAATGATAAGCCAACAAAAGCTGAATCTGTAGATCAGAGGCAACAGCAACAGACGATATGGGAGGATTCTTTTCCTGCTCTTTCCTCTGCTGCTTCTACTGTGACACCAACCATTTTATTTGGGAGAAAGAAAGAGACAGATGGGGGAGCTCTTACTGCTGCTGTTATTGCTAGGAAGAAAGACGGTGCTACTTTGCAAAAGAATGGTTCAGTGAATGATAGAGCACCTGTTCCTATTAGCAATGGTATGCAGAAGAGCAATCAACAAGTGTTGAATGTACCCAAAGTCAAGAAAAAGATCAACATGGTGACTATTTCATCAATACCTACAAACAACACTTCGGTGTGGGGAAGCACATCTTCTGCAACCACTTCGGTGTGGAGCAAGCCTGCGATAAAGTCTGCTTCAAATGATGCAGTTCAAGGGAATATTGCTTCTCTCCCGTCACAGCCTGTACAATCACAAAGTAGAACATTTTTAGCCAAGCCGATGCATGCCAAGAATGGCAATGTAGTCAATTCAACTTCAAATGAAACAGATTCTTTGACGACAAGCCCATGTACCCCGTTGAAACAACCAACAAATTTGCCACAATGCACCTCAGGTGACAGCAAAAACTCAATAGTACCTCAACCAGAGTTCAATACAAAAGAATCAGAGAGCCAACTTATCAGACTTGTTAATGTTTATGCAACAATCCTCAAACATCAGCTGGCACCATACCTGCTGCTGGAGTTACATCTACTTGTCAGACTTGTGTCAATCTCAGACAACAATGAAGTGACTGTTGGTAATATAAACCCAAATATACCACTCAGTGCAGTCTTTAGTTCAACTCAATCATGCCGTGACTTTGGATCAAAAACAATTTTGGCAATAGAACCAATCATCCTCAATCTAGGGCACGATGCCCTCAAAATGTTGGCATCGCTGGATTCGCTTCGCAGACATTGTCCGTGTCTAACAGCCAAAATGAATCAAATTATTGAAACTAACAATTCAACTCTCTCGTTTGAATCGGGCGAAAAGGCCTTGGGAGCAAATGCCAATACCCCTCATCTCACATTACCATTTGATCATGCACGTGATTCAAGACACAATTATCGTTCCGCTGATCGTAACCGACTGTTCAAAGAGAGAGAAGAGCTGCGTGATGTGTTTTTGTTCCAGCTGCGTGCTTTTCAAGACGTTAGAGGCAGGCTGATGGAGGAGGAAGTATCATCTAAAATCATCGAGAACATAGAAGCTGAGTCGAGAAAGATGATGCAGTGTCTTGCTGTGGAGAATATTGGGTGGTTTGTAGATTTTTTTTGTGAGTTGCTATTGCAGATTGGATTGGTCCCAATCGGAGAGACTGACAGTGATGTGTTGAAGCAGGTGGCAGATCAGAAGAGGTTGCAGGTGAGAAATCATACGCTGACAATGAAACGTGTCACTTCATGTAGATGTTTACAACTTTTGTTGCTGCTTCCATCAGAAACTGCACAAGAGGTTCACTACAAGGGGCAATCAAACTAACAAGCACAGCAGCAGCCGCAAATTGACCGTCGACCAAAAACAAACTTCATCGAGCCCTGATAGCTTATCACCCAAGCAATGCTTCCATGGACATCAGGAATTCTTTGCTCTCTTCATCAATGCATGTGATTCTTACAAATTCAACACTCACTTACAACGACGCCTATCCCAATTGATTACTGATCTGACCTCGACCAACGATACAAAATTTCTCTGTCAGAAAATTATTAAGACAACGATGCTTGCAAAGTTTCTGGGTTTGCTCGTCTTTAGCCCTAATTGGTCCGTTTCGAGAAGTGAAACACCTATGTATACTACTGGCATTGCAGTGCCTCCAATCGATCTGATAGATCAGCTCAACAAGGCGTGGATGGAGTATCGACTAGTGCTTGTGATTCCTTGGGTGGTGGAGTTTCTGAAGATGATGAAATGGTAAGATGTCTAGTCATATCAAACCTCAATTTCAACCAGTCATTGACACATATTTTTCTTAGGGATATTTCTTCGAAGAAAAGTCACTACTATACAAATGCATTTGCTCTCCTCTGGAGTATAAACAATCACTGCTATTCATCTTGCTTGGACGGTCAAAGTGTGTTGTCTACAAGCTCACTCGTAATTTCGCTGCAACTGGCTAGCCTTTTCAATGACCTGATCGGGTTTACGGATGCCTGGAGTCTAACTATAGCAACCTTACCACAACGACACGCAGGTATAGATTCTAATGATACAAGTTTAAGGCCAATGGATGCACTGCCACTGTGGTTCAGAAAGACATTTCTATTTTCAACAACAACGCACTTTCAAGACTTGTTTGAGTTAGTCAATTACATGCAATCTACGATCGTCGGCACCTCTAAAGCCGGGCTATCGGGTACGAAGAAAGTGCGACCGCAGTCTATCAGTACAGGTCCGCTGAAAGATTATGTTGAATTGGATGTTTGGAAGAAATTATCACCGATGCGATCTTCCTTGAGTAGCCCTATTAGCAGCCCTTGGTCGAGTAGCAAATCGCTGTCGGCAGATTCAGGTGGTAAAGTGTCAACCAGGGACAAACTCGTGGATTCTTTCTTTCATCAACACCAAGAGTTGCAAAATTTATGCGAAACAACGATAGATTTGGCCATAAAGAACTTCGCTCGGTCTACACTGCAAGGTTGCATAATGCCTATTTTCAAAGACAAAGCCACATCTTACGAAGAGTTTCTCAGCCGCAGCCCAAGTATGGAGCTGAATGAATATATCGAATTGCTGCAATCACTAGATGTTACTGCAAATTTGAAGGCGAGGGAAGAAATGAACGATCAACTTTCTAGAATCATTCGTGGGTCTTTGGAGCTTCTATCTCCACCAGATACACAACCCAAAGTGCGAGAAATAGCATCGTCTCTTGCGCTCCAACACGCCTTTGACAAAGGAGATCAATTCATTCGATCCTTCATCAGGGAAGAGAAGAAGAAGTTCATCGATGAATTCATTCGTAAAGAGAGTAAATTTAAGGCAGGGGTGCCTCTGAAAGCTGCTATCGGGCGTCACATAAATAAAGCGCCGAAGAGTGTCATGCCAGAGGTAGATCTCAAAAGCCTTGTTGACTTGATTGATTTGTTAAGCAAATTTGATACCACAGAAGCAGTTGGTCCTCAACTGTTTGATCAGCTCAATGAAACAAAGGAGTCTGTCGCTGATCATCTGCAAAAGTATTTTCTTGGAACTGATTCGCCATCTTGTTTCCGAGCATTTCAGACGAAAATGATTGCATTGTTCAACAAATATCTCTCTGCTAGTCAATTGATGCCTTCGTTGCTCTTCGCATTATTTCAAGCGACTGAGGTTCTCTGCCTTCTTTGTGAAGTGGGATACCTTGATGCAGATGCTGCTAAAGAACTTGAGCTAATGATACAAGACTCGGTCAAGTTGAAGAAGATTTTATCAGTTACAACAATTAATTGCGAGGCAGACATTAAACTTGCAGGCATGTTTTTGTTTCACATGATATACGGATCTCTTGTGAAATACTCCATCATGGAGGATTCACTTGTCACACTACTTGCAGATGGCGATGTTCAACACTTGAAGAAAGTAATAGAGGTGTTACTGAACAATCTTGCCGCCAGTCTGGGGTTTGATAGTTGGAGAGACGACGGATTTGTCATTATGATTCGATTGCAAAGGATGATGGCAAGATAATGTTGTCAAAGAGCATGGTTGATCTTAGACAGTTACTCCTCCACAGCTAACTCAGGTGACTTCATTTTGGAATCTATAAGCTTCTAGCAATGCGATTACATTGTCGTGTCCCCTGATATATGCCCAGTCTATTGGCAGGGGGTATTTAAGTACGCCCGTGTTCTCATCTCCTTTGGAGTATCCCAACCATAGATTGCCCTATATTTGCATGGTACTGCCTGATTCATACCACATTCAAGTAGAACATTTAGTAGCTCTTTGTGCCCTCTAGCTGCAGCATGGTGTAAATGATTGCCTGGGGTATTTAAGTACGCCCGTGTTCTCATCTCCTTTGGAGTATCCCAACCATAGATTGCCCTATATTTGCATGGTACTGCCTGATTCATACCACATTCAAGTAGAACATTTAGTAGCTCTTTGTGCCCTCTAGCTGCAGCATGGTGTAAATGATTGCCTGTGCGGTTGCGTTCAATATGTTGAATAAGGCTGTATTCAGCTGTGCCTTCTAAAAAGTGATCTAACAGAAGCAGCTCTATAGATTTCACAACGTCTTGGTTTACTATTTGGTGGCAAGCGTAGGTAACAAGAATTGATGGTAGAGTGTCTTCGTTTGCTTCATCTTCGTATTCAGTTTTTGCATTCCAAAGTGAAACTGCTCCATGCCTCTCTTTCAGAAAAGTCAAAATATCCATAGCCCCATAGCTTCAACGGGATATATATTGTTTACAAATATATCGCGAAATGGATGGCTCTTTGGAATAGACCATGATGCCACGATGCAGTCTGATCCAATGATTGCAAGTAATAAGAGGTCGTTAGATTGGTCGAGTCTTCCTCTTCTCTTCTTATGATCATATGATGCAAAGAGTGGTTTGAGATTATCAACGTCATCAGATATTGCCATAGCACGTATTCGTGGGCCCCAGTTTAGTTTTGTATCTATGCAAGCTTCTCTTGCAATACGGATATTCTCATTCCTTAACTTATTTGATTCCACCTTCCATGCATCCAACCCATATTCCCCCAATATCATATCTTTCCATTTTTTGCAAACTAACAAATAGTCTTTGAGACGTTGGTGTGATTCACAAGGAGGCCGATGTGTTGTGAGATGGCTTGCATTTGGTGGTGCAACCCAATTCAGGGGTAATGGAGTCTCCCAGCCAACTAGCTTGGCATAGTTTTTGTGATAATAGGTGAGGCGGCCTTCATATCCCAAAATCTTGCAGAGTCATCATTGAAGACTTTATCATAAACGGGTGAACGAGCGCGTTGTATCAAAGATTCCAGCATGTCCAGGTTATCGGCTTCATTTGATACCGACTGAAGAACTGAGAGCGCGGTGTCTATCATGTGCTGCTCATCACCGACATGGCCTTGCCGATCGAGTGAGATGTGACTAGAGAGATGGCAGGAGATGAGATTACTCTTCCGCTGAAGGTAGAGAAGATATAAAAATTAATGATTACCTTTTATGCTTCGTAGGTTTTTCTGTTCAGCTTCACCCTACACCTGGCTACTTCTTGATGCTCTGTCTTCTTCAATGGATGATATTAGAGCAATCGTCCTGGTGGACCCGGTTACTGAATGGAGGGAAGTCGTCATAGCTGCACTTGCAGCGAACAATCGTGTTATCTCGTTGCAAATGACAAATGCGACACCACAGTTTGCCAAGTTCTTGCCAACCTCAGATCAACTGGTTGCTGCGGGCGTCTCTTACACCCTTATGATGAATCAACGTGATGTATTTGATTCAATAAGACAACTTCAACTGTTGTGAATGGAACATCATGTTGATATTGCTGCTATCATACCGCTGTAAGAGGTTGCAGTAGAAGTTTCAGATATTATAGCTGCTGGATTAAAGTTACCTCACAACCCATTGGATTTGATCACTGCAAGGCGGGACAAGGGTATAATGAAACAAGCTGTTGCATCAAGGGGTTTGAGAGTTGCAAAGTACTCGAGAGTAAAAAGTATGGATCAGGTGCTTGCAGTCATGGAGAAGTTAGCAATGTCATTTTTTCCGTGGTTGTAAAGACTCCTTCTGGAATGTCTACCAGTGATGTGTTCATATGTTCGAGTCCAAATGAAGCAAGCGATGCGATCAATACAATAATAGGAAGGATAAGTCCTGATGGAAGAGTAACCAATGAAGTACTTCTTGAAGAGTACCTCACTGGGACAGAATTTGCAGTCAACTTGATGGTGTTTAGAAACACCAGTGTCACTGACAGTAATACTTCGTACCAGCACCAGTTGATTGTAACTGACATGTGGAAATACAACAAAAATGACCGTGCGAGGTATGAAAGTGCTGAAATTTGCAATCCTAAAGACTTTCTTGAACTTGTAGAGTATGCAATGAAGGTAGCAGAAGCTGTTGGGGTTCAGCAAGGTGCTGCTCACGTGGAGCTCAAAGCAACGCTAAGACAGGATGGAACGTATACTGATCCCATATTGATTGAAGTTGGAGCTCGCCTTTCAGGTGGGCGCAAATCTACAATGGCGCAGGCAGCTATTGATAACTGGAATCCATTTGAATCGTTGATTCTCTCTCATTGCGGCTCCCCCTGTCCAGCCTCGTGTGGGCGGTATCTCGTTCCACAAAAGTTTGTTAGACATGTGTTCTTTCCAATTGAAAAGTCTGGACCAGTAACCGAGTTTGTTTTCAATGACTCGTTGGAGACTCTCCATTTTTCATTTAAACTGGTTAAAGTCGGTGATGTAGTAGCAGCCACGACTGACATATTGTCGTGTGCAGGTTTTGCGTGGCTCGTTGGTAGAAGAGAACAGGTCGATCATGATACAGCGGAGTTGGTGCATTCATTTGACTTTACCACAGAGCATTCATTATATGACAATCGCACCAATTGATAAATAATGACAGGCATGACGTTTTAGAGCTTTTTAGCTTATTGTCTGCCTCCAAACGCGACATCATAAACTTTGGAGTAATCTGAGGCGTAATGAACATCAAGTCCCTCTTTCAAATAATTAGGTAGCTCGTCAAAGTCTCTTTTGCAGTCAGAAGGGAGAATAATAGTCGTAATACCCGCTCTACGTGCAGCCATTGTCTTCTCCTTAATACCTCCCACGGCCAAAACTTTGCCTGTCAAGCTGATCTCGCCTGTCATTGCAAGGTCACTCTTGATGGGTTTGTCTAAAGCAAGAGATAGCATTGCAGTGACCATTGTAATACCCGCACTTGGACCATCTTTTGGTGTCGCGCCCTCTGGCACGTGCATATGAATATCTTTCTCATCAAAGAATGCATTAGTTGGATCTAATTCAGCAATAGCGGCCCGTGCTACTGTGTATGCGATTTGTGTGCTTTCTTTCATCACATCTCCAAGTTGTCCAGTGACCTTGAGTGTACCCCCGCCCCGTGGCTTGCCCTCTGGGTCTAGTCCTCGTTTGATACCTTGGGTTTCAATGTAGAGCGCCGAACCACCCATGCTAGTGTAAGCTAAGCCCATGACAATGCCGTGCGGAAGAGGATCTTTCTCGTACAATCTATCACTTGTGAATACAGGCTTGCCGACGTATTGATCGAGATTTTCAGACGACACTTCCCATGTATCAGATTTGCGTGTGCTCTTTTCTGTTAAGGTGGCACCTTCTTCCTCCGCAACCACTTGCAGACTCAACAGCCGTGTAATCTTGTCAATTTTCTTTGCAAGGTTGCGGACGCCAGCCTCGCGGCAATACCATCGAACTAGACTTTCCAGTGCACTCCTGTGAATGGATAATGAGGATGGAACTCCATCTGCCAAATGGTAGGTTGGTGCTGCTGGTTCTTCTGTTGGGATTTTGTCGTCCGCATCTTCTTCGCCTTCTTTTAGTGGCTCGTCCTTCACCATCAGGCCATTGTTCACCATAGATTTTGGAACAAGATACTGCTCAGCGATCTCCAGTTTCTCTGGGACGTCATCTGCATTAGAAATCATACGTTAGATGGAGGTTCTCCATGTTAGCCAATCAATAACAATTACAGCATAACTTACATCCTGACAAACGAATCACTTCCATTCGATCAAGCAAAGGGCCCGGAATGGTATCTAGATCATTGGCTGTGCACATGAACAATACTTTGCTTATATCCACCGGTAGATCGATGAAATGATCTCTGAACGTAGAGTTTTGGCCAGGATCCAATACCTCCAATAGAGCACTGGCAGGGTCGCCTCTGAAATCGCGTCCTAACTTGTCAATCTCATCTATTAGAACCAATGGATTTGTCGAGCCAGTGCTCTTCAAGCATTGAATAATCTTCCCGGGCATTGCTCCAACATAAGTGCGTCTGTGGCCTTTGATCTCACTAACATCACTCATGCCGCCCACACTAAATCGGAAGAACTTGCGACCAAGAGCTGCCGCTACACTTTCGGCGATACTAGTCTTGCCCGTACCTGAAAAAAACGTGATTGAGTTAGATTATAAAAAACAACCACTAGAGCAGTAAACGAGGTCTTGTCCGTACCTGGAGGACCTGCGAGGCATAAGATCTTGCCCTGCACTGTTCCCTTGAGCTTCCCAACAGCAATGAACTGCAGAATTGTCTCCTTCACTTCGTCCATACCATAGTGATCACGATCCAAAACTGTACGAGCAGCTTTGATATCAAAGTTCTCTTCCGTTGTAACACCCCATGGAATGGATGTAAGCCAATCTAGGTAGCTTCTTGTTACGTTAAACTCACTCGAGTTCTTCTCAAGTGTAGAAAGCTTGTCCAGTTCGGACTCAATAGTCTCATTAATCTCGCCTGGCACTGCTTCGTACTCAGCCATTTTCTTTCTGTACTTTTCAATCAAACTCTCTTTATCATCTTTTTCCATCCCCAATTCCTTCTTGATAGATTTCAGTTGCTCCGTCAGAAAGTACTTGCGCTGCGCCTCACTCATCTTTTCCTCGACCTTGGCACTAATCTCTTTTTGCAGCTTGCCGACCTCTCGCTCTTTTGACAGCAGTACCAAAGCCTTGTGCAGACGTAATTCTGCATCCTTCTCTTCCAGCACTGCTTGCAAATCAGCCACATCTCCACCATTGATACTTAAACTCGCTGCAAAGTCTGCTAATCTATAAGGATCATTCATGTCAAACATATGTGAACTGGGTACAAGGTTGACAACCTGCTCTTTGAACAAAGTATTCAATTGAGCAACCTCTCTAATTGTACTCAGCACCTCCTGGCACAACGCCCGGATTGTATCATCACGGCTAGAATCCTGACCCTTGACGTAAGTCAAGCGGTCCCAATGTGAAACTGTAACATCGATCGGAGGGCCAATATCGTCTACTGACAAAAGATCAATACGCCTGTGAGGCATGAGCAAAATAGATGCACTCGGTCTCTTGCCGTGATCACTATCCTCTCCCTCGTCGTCATCTTTATCACGATAATCATTCAAAGGATGAGAAGGATGGTCTTCGTCCTCTTCATCCAAGTTGTCTAAATCATCTGTTTTTGTCATTCGTTGGATTTGTGCAAATGTACCGACAGTGTATAAATCTTTGGCATCTGAGATGACTTCGGGTGTTTCAATGCCTTTTACAATGTGATCGTGAGATGGATTGTAATCTTTACGACAAAAGAGACCTAGGTAGCCACCTGATCCTCCTGAAAGTATCTTTTCTACTGCTTGTATTGTTTTCTATTGAAGAGTTTGTTGCGTGGATTTTTGTGTTCATATGAGTTGAGAAGAGAGTTCTTCTGTCAGAATTGATTTCAGCTTCAACAAAGCTAAAAGGCATAGCAAACAAGCTAGCAAACGCACCTTGTCAGTAACAGTCACAGGAGTCAATACACCAGGAAAAACTGGCCCACGAATCACGGGAAGAGCCATCAGATGAGGATACCTCGGTGCCTGGTCTCCAAATCCCAAACGTGAAGCCGGCAGCAGCACATTCAGATTGCCACCCCCGTGTCTTGGAGATGTTCTACTGTATCTGGATGAATTGTTGAGTGTAGCCGATGGTTCTTTGTCTGGCTCTTGCTCATCGCTGCTGCTTTTTCTGTCCTCGTCATCCTTCTTCTCTTTGGATTCGTCTTTCTTATCTTTGTCTCCTCCCTTTTTGCTATCATCGTCGTCGTTGCCAGCGCTGCCGAAGAAGAAGCAGCGGTTTTGGCCAATGTTGAGTGCAGTGGAAGTTCTTGGGAGCAGCGGTGGCGAGTGATGTGTGACGCTGGAGATGGTGCACCGATGAAGCAGCTGGGATCGATTGCAGAAAGTCGATTGGATGGCGTGGCGTAGCATCGTGATGAGTAGCGTAGATCCCTCGTGCAGACTGGCGGAAGTTAATGTGGTTGGGCTTTGTCTACTTCACAGTCGTGTGCTGTGGCAAATTCAAATGGCAAATTCATATGGAGAAATGATAGATACCAATTATACCCGTCAAACTTTAACTTTGTTTTGGATATCATTAGAGTTAAACGAGAAGCACCGGTCAGGAAGCGCAGCGGATTTGAAGTATGAAGTTTTTCAAGAGGAAGGAACGCAAAGGGCCTGTCCTTCCTATTTTTTACAGAAGAGTTTCGTATCAGGTATTTACTATTTTATGATTAGAGAATTGTAAAAAGTTT
>JALLPI010000052.1:0-39887 GCA_036939935.1 Cyclotella atomus | reverse complement strand
GCATAACAAAGTCGAGAAAGGCCTCATTATTGCCCTGTCCCGTCCAGACCTTGACGTGAGAGTAGTGCCTCCGGGCATCTTGACGGTATTCGTGGAAACCGTCGACTCAGAGAGAGAACCCATCACTGGATCCTGCTCGGGCACATAGCGAATCAGTGCATTTTTGCCGTAGTGGCCACGCTCTGTCTCATTGTGACGTAGCATTGGGGTAGCTTATTTCTCCGATGACATCTTAATTAGTCCAGGTGACGATTGAATTAGGGCCTTGAAAGAGCATTTAGGAGCTGACGTGGTAAACACGACGCGTTTGGGGAGTCTTGCGAAACAAATGCTTGCAGCGATACGGTTGTGCGAGGACACCAAAATATTTCGAAATAGTGTCGTGGGCTATTAGGCAACAATACCACTAGCTGATGTAGTGTAATGAAGTAGATAGATGTGTTGACAAATTGTGAAAGTGAAAATTATGAGCTTTAGAATTAATTGCAAATGAAGTAGAAATGAGGCCAGCATCCCATGTTATTCAGACATGGGATTGATCAATTGGAGGAGCAATCTTTCAATTGATTAAAATGGCAGCTTGGTTCAGCCCATTTATTCTTTGATGGGAATGAGCTATGACTAGCTTGAGGAATGAGCTTATGACTGGGTTTAACTTAAAGTTTAGTTTTGAACTTGAACTTGTATATTTGGTCCTATCTACCAAGGTAGAATAGTGGCCTATGACAACTTCTGGCTGTGTCCACTAGTCCTGCTTGGTAAAATTTGCTCGAATGAAGTTGAATGAATACCAAACGCGTTGCTGAAAGTGGTGTAATTGACAGATCTACTCTTGGCAAAATTCGGTAAGTTTATGAGCAACACTGACTCTGTTTTGTTATGATCGATAGGTTGGATTGCCCCACCTGCAAGCAACGATGGATTGGAGTTATGTCTGCCTCGATGGGCAGTGAATGTGTTGAATTTGCTGAGAAAGAGTTTTCCCAACTCAAGGAGCTCAAGATCCTAGTATTGGGTATTAAGCATACAGGATTTTCATTTCATGGTGTTTCATCTGAAGAGTATGTTTGGGCTTGTGATGAAGTTATATCTGCCATTGAGAAGTATGAGTCAACTACAACAATTCAGGTGATCCCTCAGGACATCTTACACGAGAAATACGCTACTCTTACGTTCAAAGGTTTCACCTTCAAACAAAACCATTAGTGTCAAAACGCATCTCAAAACCACCGATTGGACGGGAGGTCGATACATTGGCACACACACTTCAAATAGGAATACGAAAAGAGTCAAGTCCACATCTGCATGCCTGATTATGCCGAGAAAGTCTTAATTCAATTCCAAAACAAACCATTCCCACACACTCTGATGAAGTACAGAGCCAAAAATCAATATGCCACAAAAGAATCTAAAGCCCCACCACTCGACCAAACAGATACAAAGTTTATCCAGAAAGTATGTGGCAAATTTTTATTCTAGGATGTGCAGTCAACAGCACACTCCTCACGCCCATCAGCGCCATCGCCTCCCGATCAGCCAACCCAACCAAAGACACATTACGCCAAACTCACCAACTCACTCCTCGACTACCTTGCCACATAAGAAGACGCAGTACTCACCTACAACAAAAGGCGATATGATGCCGTCCACAGCGATGCAAGCTACCTTAGCAAACCCAAAGCACGCAGTGGGCACTTCTTTCTATCCACCAATGCACACATTCCCTCTCAACATTGCTCACGTTATCAAACACATTATGTCATCTGCCACCGAAGCCGCACTCGCAGCACTATACATCATGGCGCAAGAAGCCGTCGACATACGCATCATCCTGAAACAATTAGGACATAAACAACCTCCCACTCCCATCCAAACTGCCAACGCCATGGCCTACGCCATCATCAACGGGAAAGTCGAACCAAAACAAAATGAACGAAAGCAATGGACATGCGATTCCACAGGCGCTTCTTCTGGAGCCCAGGCAAACAAAATTGTGCCGACTATTGGACAAAACACCACTCTGCAGCGCATCACATCAACATGCGCCAAGACTGCGTATCACAATAGCAATACAGAACAGTGTACACAATGCCGATGAAATTTTGCGGTCTCTAGATCCAAGAGGTGGGTGAAATAATGTTCAACCCAAAGTAGCACATGTATTACATAATATCATAAATCAAGACATTTACTTGTTGATTTCACTCGTGTCATTGTGTATTCTTGATTGTGTAAGTATTAACATTGGTGCATCGATTACTTCTACTTATCAATCACCGATCTACAAAGCAGGCAAATTTAGTATTGAGTTACTTTCTGCTAACATGAATCAATCATTAATCTACAAATCAGGCAAATTTCTGTTACATCATTCAAAATCTAATGGAAGAGATTGCTACTTCCACGAATCATGTTGTGAGCAGTTGGTGGCTCATTTGTAGACACCCGCAAGTTACCCTTGCTTTGCTTTGAACCTTTGCCAGTTTTTGATGTCTTTAGTGGCGGCAGTGATTCAGGAACAGGTTTGGGCAAATGCAAAAGGGATGATGCCTGAGTAGAGTACTGCGAGAGTGTATGTGAAGGAATGTAGGAGTGCGAGTTGTCATTACAAACTAGCCTGTCTTGGGCATCTTTGATGATGGTGTTAAAGATGGGTGTTTTGTAAATGTCACTGCGCATTTGGACGGTCATTGGTTTAGTGAAGAAACTCTGAGCTCGTGCTGCCAGAAGAGTTGCAGTTTTGGTATTGGATACACCTTTCCCAAGTACAACATCCTTTCCCTTTTGCCCATCCCACACTGGAGCGGTACCAATGGTGGCATTCAATGTATCACCGCTGAAGTACTGAGCCCATTCAGCATTCAAATACTGGCCGTAAAAGTTGGACTTGACATCAAGTATTACTGCAGTGCTTGAACTAAACCCATACATGCTAGCAGTTAGGAAGTCTCCAAAAATAAGGTTCGATCCAGATCTTGACTCAAAGTAGTCCCCATGATAAAATGGTTCCACAAGCTTTGATGTAGCGGAATTATACCTCTTGGTGAAGAAGTCAATCTTGTACAAACTGGAAGAATTTAAAGAGAGTTTGAGCGTGGATGCACTTCAATATGTCCCCAGTAAACAAAGAAGTAGTAAACTCACTCAAGTCGATACAAGAATGATGCTACAGAGGGCTTGTACCTCAGGACATGTATGGATTCTGCGTACACGTCAGAGGGCAAATTGTTGGGGGTTCCTGTATCAGTAACAGTCATGCCAATTGATGCAAAGTCGCCAACTACAGTCACTTCAGCGTCAGCAACTGAAATGCTATCTGCACCTACAGTAATGTAGTAGGGAACATCCCAAAACGCGACATCCGAGCCTCTTATTGGTTCTGATGGAGTGAGATCATTTTGAACCATTAAATCAAAAGCTGTATCTCGGCTTGTAGTTACGTCACTCAGTAATGATTTGACACTGTTGAGAATATTCTTGGTGAGTCCGCTAAACTCAAATCCGTTCACTCCCGGTCGATCAACTTGAAAGAATAAAGTAGCAGAGTCACCAATGACTGTATCCGCTCCCCCACTTGAATGAATCACATCGTTACCAAGATCAAGTCGATGTAGAGGCAGTTGGTTTGTACCAACCTGAGTAGCAGTTATATCTGCTAATCCACGCTTCAGCAAATCAAGATGTATTTCATACAGACCCAAATGGAGCTCCAGCAAAACTTGTTCAATATCTTTCAACCTTTCTAGAGTGGTAGGAATTTGAGCAAGGGGGTCTGAGAAGAACCCACCTAGGTAACTCCGTCCTATGATGGTCAAGATGTCTCCAGTTATAAATGCTGCAGAACTTGAGCTTGTAGTTATGGTGTCACATCCAATGCGAGGTACGTTGAAGTAAGGACTAGTACTTGAGGTATAGTTTGTATAGAACTCAGTGTCATATACAAGTGTGCTGAGACGGATTGAAAGATCAGAAACAAGATTGTCGATCTGTTGCTTTGAACCTTGAATGTCACTCAATTCACTCAAGTCTACAGCACTGATGCCTCTAATGTCATCACCTACAATATAGTCATTTCCTCCGTTTGATATGAGTACTTTGAGTGAAAATAGCACATGTAAACTTAGTGGGCAGAACTAAATACTACAAATAGAGCAACACGACAGTGCGGTACCTACCATCATTACCATGGAGAGGTCTGCCAGTAGAGAAACCTGGGATGACCTTGAACATCGGCTGCATGCAAAAGGAACCTTCAGTGCTAATGCCAGAAATCCCAAGTACATCTCTAACCAAGTTCGTTTCTTCTAATACATCATCTGTTGTCAATGCTTGATCTGTAAGTTGTTAAGATAAATGAAATTGAGACAATGTGAATAGTTGGCTGGTTTGTGTATGTGAGACATAATGCACTCACCAATGATAGACATCAGAGAGTCAACAAATCGATACGGATTTGGATACAGATCAAAATCACTCATGAAGGTCATGCCGAAGTCTGTGGCATCTTGAGCATAGGGCCGAGGTGTCTGCATTGATCGGAATATCTGGTAGACACGTGGAAAGTCTGCATTAGATGCAATCAAATTAGTTCCAGCGTCACCAATGAGCAAGTCATTTCCGAGTCCACTTGCTAGAATATCATTGCCCCTTTGACCAATGAGCACTGGAGAGGGTTATGTTGAGGAGAAATCTTAATGATATGAATAAGTAAAAGTACACATTTGTGCCTGTCTTGACTTACCGTCGTCACCGTTGTCACCAAAGAGATTATCATCGTGCGCAGGTTCAAGGTCAAAAGTAAACATGTCTGTATACCACTCTCCGTTTACTGGGTCCACATGCTTTTCACCAAACGAATTGTATGCAGTAGCAATGAATAGCAACGAAGCTGCGGCAATGGCTTCAGCGTTAATTGACCCAACAATGAACTTTTCAGAGAGTCTCTGGATTTTTGTGATGAGACCGATCTCTTCCAATACAATATCCTTCTTCCAAGCACCGCTACGTTTGAGGATGGGAGTGCTGTTCACATACCGACGCACCACATAACCAATGTCCCCTAATATGATATCCGACCCATTTCCACCGTGCAACTCGTCATTTCCAAGCTCTCCGTAGATTTCATCCTCTCCTTCATCACCATATATTTTGTCACCTCCTCTTTGCCCGTGGAGAATGTCGTTGCCGGAGCCTCCAAATATCATATCATCCCCTTGGACAAAATCGATATCATCATAGCGTCTCACGTCGCGAATTCGCTCGGAGTCAAATGGCACTGGGTACCTCTTCCATACATGAACAAGCCAAGGAAAGTGTGTTTTACTCATCACCTCTCTTGTAATCTCCCCATTATCCCCAAGCACTACGTCGTCATCCTCTCCACCATAAATGATGTCTCCCATACTTTAGATGAAGATAGAATCAATATGAGTTTGCAAATCTTTCTGAGGAGAACAACAATGATGAACAACTACTCACTCCTGTCCATTACGCTTGTTGTGTCCTCCGGTGATATCATCAGCTCCGGACCCACCATCAATGAAGTCGCTACCCTCCTGGCCCATAATAAAATCATCACCATCTCCACCATAGATATGATCCCCTCCAGCCCACTGGGGAGACGAGATGATGGATTCAAAATATTGATTACGTAAGAACTGCTGGGTTGCATTGTACAAACCAAAATCTCCGAGTAGAATATCTTGTCCTTCGTCACCATAAATCCAGTCTCCAGAGGCACCACCAAATCCAACATCATCACCAGCGCCAAGATGAATGGTGTCATTTCCTGGAGTACATCCAGGTTCAATTGTTGCTGCAAACATTAGCAGGTACGGTATAGAACTGTCGAGCAAGATGGTGGCATGGTCGCCAAAGGCTAAGTCAAATCCATCTCCGCCATGAATGTAGTCATCCTAATACAATACATTTACATTTGTAGTGATGTGAGAAGACGTTTGAACAACCATTCAATCACGAAAAGACGAGTAACGAGAGCAGTCTTACCTCCCCTCCTCCAATAATATAATCCACATCTCCATCGCCACCAAACAACTGGTCCGCTCCGCTAAACTCGCATCCAGTCGAAGTAACGTTTTTGAGTACATTCCAGAGCAATGAGCCAGCAATAACAGGTGAGTTTTCATAGAAAGTTATCTCAGCTGAATCTCCAACGACAACATTAGTTCCATTTTCACCCCAAATCCAATCATCGCCGTATCCTCCAATGGCATAGTCATCTCCAGCTCCAAGAGTAATGTTATCTTGCTTGCCTTTGCTCATTGAGGTGGAGAAAATTGATGAAATACGGTGATCTGAATCAAATATGACTGAACTGCAGTCGCCAACGGCCAAGTCGTTTCCATTGTTGCCAAATAAAACATCAACGCTATTTCCTCCACCAAGTAAGATGTCATCACCCTCATTCCCGTATGCAGTATTAAAGCCTCCCCCTACACTGCAATTGTGTGAAGTGATTGATGTTGTTCCGTAGAGGTTGGGTCTAGATGTATCAAATAGTATTGTTATGAAATCGGTAGAGAGAATGTCAGAGCCATCATTTCCGTACAGCTCATCTGGTTGAGAAGTATTGAAATGATTGAGCAGTGATTGAGAATTGGATAGAAATGTCATTGAATGCATACAATAAAACTCACCAACTAATCCAGACCCGCCAATAAGCACATCTCTCTCGCCATTCCCGTACAGTATATCGCTGCCTGAATCAAGATTGTCTGTCTCAGCGGGTGGATGCACCACTTCAATAGAATATATGCTGCGCTCGATATCATCAGTAGCATCACCGTATCCTCCTAGCCCAGCAATGGCAACAATGGTGTTGCTCTCGTCGACCCATTGTATGCGTCCGTAGTCACCTATTATAACGTCGGATGCCGAGCCTCCGCTTATTGTATCGTTTCCCTGTGAGAAAGAAGTACAGGGAAGAAAAGTGAAGACTGTCAGTACCAGATTGACAAGTAATATGTTTGACACAGCACAACACTTACTCCATCTCCAAATAAAATCACAGGCAGAGAAGAATTGGATGCATTGATTACATCATTGCCATCTTGACCGTTGGCTACAAACAAAGCTCCACTGTTCTCCGCTGCGTCAAGGTTGACAAAAACTAGATCATTACCTTGTCCGCAATGAAGGGTAGTAGTGGTTCGGCTTGGGAGGCCTTTGGTTGGGATTGACACTACGTTAATCTCGTCGTCTCCTTGACCCAACCACAGTGTCACATCATCAAGCCAGTTGCCACCAGTTGCTGAGTAGTAGATGTCACCAACCTTGTCACCTAGATCTAACAAAGCAGAGTTTGACAAAGTAGCCATTCCATTGCTGCCAACGCCCTTCGGGATAGTACTGAAGGTATCAGACATGAGCAGTCTATGCCTACCTGAATTGGACTCAATGTGTACATCTTCCTCAATGTAATCGAGGAATCCATATAATACTGTCGTATCATTTGCAGTCAATGCACTCTCGTTAGCATCGGATGAGATGAAAAACTTATCATATCCTTCTTGAGTTACTAGAAAAGTCTCAGCTGATGTGCCACGGATGTTGGACACTATTGTCTGATGGCCCATGATGATCGTTAGTTTTTCTACGTTGGTGTAAGCAATATCTGAATTCTTGCTGATGATATCGTTCGTTTCATTTAGGAAGGTTTCGGAGTAGAAATCAGTCAGGCCACTGGTATTCAGTGCAAGCTCTAGACCGGCGTTGAGTCTCTCTCCAACAAAGAAGATAACAAAAGCATCACTGTTACCAAGTTGCCACACCTTGACTGCTGTACCGCATGATGAAGTGTTCAATTTACCACAAGATTTAGTATCTGGAATTAGCATAGAGTTGATTGTATTCTCAATGCTTCCCGCAGTGGTAGGGTACGCGATGGAAGATGTCAAGTTGAGTGCCGGAAATGAGATATTAAAACTTCCTCCAGTTGAGTTGCGCAACATTATAATGTAGGAGTCTTCCGGCAGAATAGGATTCTTTGCTGTGACGTTTGACTGTGCTGTGTCGTTTAAGGGTGCAGCTTTCATGCTTTCCACCTCTATGAGTAGTCGAGTCACATTCAAAACATCATCCACGGCCAAATCTGCAGAGTTATCCAGGGTCAATGAGTCTAATCCCTCGGTTCCGCCATCAAAAGCAAGGAGAGATAGAATCTTGTTCAGCTGATGCTCATCAGAAGACACATGAACTGAATCACTGCCTTCTTCTCCGTTGACTAGCAATGGCCCAGATATCTTCTTGATGGTAACTTTATCATCTCCGTGACCCATATTTAACATATGGATGGCCTCCGACGTTTCGTTCACGTAAATATTGGCATCTTCGTTACCAAAGTTAAAAGTGATGACCTCAATATCCCCATATTCCACACCACTATATGGACCGTTTCCTTTGATCGGGATATTCTGCGCCATTCCAATTCCCAAGAAGTGAGTGGATAGTAATGTGCCGAGAGTTAGAAGACTTCCCTGGGCATCAAGATGATTGAACACTACCCTGTCTACTTGCTTCTCTTCTTCCACAAGGGCATTGGTGGCGTCGATTGTATACCCGGGAGGTATAATGAATCGGGAAGGGTTGGTCTCGTGAGGTAGCATGATAGGTGTCTCCACTGGTTGTTAAGAGAACATTATTGGAAGATTTGAGCAAAGAACGAAATTGAAGGCCAAGTCAGAATGGAAACGAGCACAAGTGCACTTACATGATCGGATGAAAGGGGAAGAGCCTCCGTAGATAGCGATTGGACCTTGAATCAAACCCTTTAGGGAATGCGCAGAGAGTATGAGGATCGTGTACAGTCACAAAACAAGAGCAGCTGGAGCATGAAGACTTACCAGATTTGAAGGTCTGCTTGCAAAGTTCAGGTAGTCAACACCTTCTTCAATATCATCATCAATTGCTGTCACTCTCACTTCTTGCTTGATGAACCAATTGGTATTGTTGAATTTAAGCATAGTACTCTGCAGCCCATTAACATAAACTTGCTTCCTTTTATTGAAATTTCGACCAGGAGGGGTGAAAATGCTATCCCGGTCTGTAGCTACTGCAACACTATCCACCTCTATTTGCACTTCGCCTTCGGGTTCTTTTGTCAGCCTAATGAAGTATTCATCTTCATAGTAGGTTGAATCGCCGACCTCAGCCTTTCCTTCCTCATCAAGCTCGGCAACTGCCGTAACAGTATCTGTCTCTTCAATAATTACTCCCGCTGTGTCATCATCATATATGGTTACAAGAACGTTAGCTGCCAACAGAGGGCTTCCGTCCGTTAAATTGATACTACCACCTGAAGTCAGATTTGTAACAGTGTGAATAATTGTTGAGTAGTGATCTCCTTCTTCCCAGTCATCATCTTCTGCAGTTACGAGGACGGTTGCTTTGCAATCGGAGTTCTCAAAATGGGCCCTCGTCAACACGGTAGGAATCAAAATGAGTTGATCTGAAACTGTCGTAGTAAGCTCAACTTGGATGGCTGTCAGCATTTCTTCAGAGCTAAAAGACACAAGGTAAAACGCTCAGTACACTAATCAGAAATTGGTCAACCAGAAATACAATAAACTTCCTTACCAAGGTCTAAGATACACCTCGTATGTTGAGTTAAACCCATGCGGGCCCTCTCCTACCACAGTGCCAGCTGTTCGCTCCTTGATAGTAACTGATTTTGCGCCCGCGGAGTTAGTTAGCGAGGGTATTAAAGTAAGATCGATAGGGAGAACTGATTGCCCAGTGGCGCTGAATCTAGGGTCTTTGGTCTTTCCACCATCTACATCAACAAGTAGCTGAATCATCAAGTTCACTTCGGTAATGTCCAGCTTGATTACATCTGGGTTGTATGTTACTAAATAACAGGAATATGATTAGATGAAGAAAGTAACTAAATAGACCAGAGGAGATAAGAATATTTTCTGGCACATACCATTGATATCGCGTGGGCTCATGTCCCCGGCTGGAAAGTAAAGTATCTCCGCGATAGTCTTATTGTTCAGCCGGACATATCTATTCTCATCACGAGCTGCTGGGGCTATCACATTCACGTAGGTATCATTTTCTGGTTTTGTTGTGGGATATACTTGAAATGTAAACTCTCCCATACCATCCTCTGAGAGAAGGTGAAAACCACCTTGATCAACCGTGAATATCCAACCAAAGTTGCCGTCATTATCATGTACATCTGCTTGAACCCCGCTCACAACCAATCCGCTGTAGTTTGAATCAGTCTGTGACACGACTGTGTGCTCGATGATACCTCTGTGCCCTCTTAGATTCTTAGAAATGACAGGGTCGACATTGCGAGGAGTTATGATGAACTCATCTGATCCCAAACTTCCATACAATGTCAAGAGGACAGAGGGGTTTGTTGATAACACAACTATTATATCATCCCCCTCTTCGCCAGAAACCGCCAAAAATGCAATGTTGGTGTATTTTACGGTGAGGCCGCCTCCAAAGACTTTGCCATCCTCAACTACATAATTGTCCCCGGCTTCAGTGCCAACAATTGTCAAGTTATTTGATCCAGTTCCGCCATCAACATCCACCAAGCTATTAATAAGATAATCAGGTGCATTCTGTGGTTCATCCTGCTGATCAGCTGCAGTATTACCAGTCTTGTCAATGTTGAATGAATCATTATCATCTCCTCCCCACAATGTCACATTTCCGAGTTCTGGATCAATCAAAGTCTCGTTGTCATCAGCAATGGCAGCAATGAATGATCGAACAGTGAATGAATCGTCACCAGATTCACCATTGAGATCAAGAATGCATTTGTTGCGGAGAACATCAAATACTTTGGTTGAAGAGAGACAAATCAAGCTTAGCTTGAAGAGTTGCATAATGAAAATGGATAATTCACAAGTGACAGCGCTCACCGTCATTGCCGTAACCACCATTGATTGTGACGGGATGAGTGCAGCCATCAGACAAGTAACCTTTGGTTGTGAGGGTAGTTTTAATGTAATCAGATGTGTAGACACCATATGTTTCATTGCGCTGATCGTTGAACATTTGGCCTATGAAAAATGAATCGCTATCTTCTCCTCCAAAAACGCCCTGCAAGATCACAGAAGTCATCTTAGCGTAGAAGAAACTTGTTCGATAATATCAGGCAACAGGACTTACCATCTTTGCAATAGTGTCATCAAAGTGCACACTGTTTTCTCCCTTGTTTAAGTATAAGAGCAAACTAGTAATTGAAGCAGTTGCGCTATCGATATTGATTCGTTCGTAGGTTGAAGCAGAATTACCAGGGTCGTGTATATTGGCAAGAAAGGTCCTACGTGAAAGCATGGTGCACGCATCATCCGAACAACTCGCTATGACTTGATTGACATCCTTGTTATCACCAACGACATTGATATTAGTGATCCCAGCCGAAACAAAGTACATTTTGAGAGTGTCATCGCCCCATCCGCCATCCCAATCTAAATGGACACCATCCATAATGTTGTGAGGCTCGGGCGAAGTTAGGTTGCGTGCATCAAGTTGGAGCAAATCGGAACCATTGCCTCCTAGGACTGTTGCATTCCCTTCAAGTGCAAACAGTTTAATTATATCATTGTCTGGCCCCGCATCAATGCTGAGATAGCCATCGAGCTCATTCACAGTGATGTTGTCGTTGCCACTTCCGGAAGAAAGGGTAGCAAATCCCTCTACCTGGTAGATGTTGATGAAATCATCTCCTGAACTAGTAGTAATGTCCACGTATCCTCCCACTGCATCAATATCTATTATATCATTCCCTCCTCCTGTGGTAGTAATCCACACGTACTCTCCAATGTTATCCGCAGAGATTTGATCCATTCCACTGCTTGTTAACATCGTCAGATAACCAGTAACATTGCCCACAATTATTGCATCGTCTCCTGTACTAGTTGTAATGTCCACGTATCCTCCCACTGCATCAATATCTATGATGTCGTTTCCACCTCCGGATGTGATAATCAAGGCATATCCTTCAATCTCTCTGATACTGATAGAATCAACTCCGTCACCAGAATTGACAATAAGGTTTCCCTTGACTAAATGATGAGAAAGAAAAAAATTGAAAGAAAGATTAGTCCGCAGCATCATAAACTAATAATTGATACCACATCATGCTCTCACCATTTTCGATAGTGAAGATATCATTGGCGCTTTGAGACGTCAATGTGACCGATGTGTCCTTCGAAGTAGAATACACAGTCAAATTAGCCGGTGCTGTGCCCAATTCAATATCAATCAGTTCTATATTGAACATTGAAATGGTGTTGTTGCTGGAGTCATGGAAGCCACTGATCAACGTGGGACGGAGTTCGATATCTTTGAGCATGGGAGAAGTACTGTCATGAATCTTCAATTCATCTCTTGAGCCTTTTCCTCCATCTATGATTACATTGCAATGAATCTGATCCTCGAAAGGAGCCAATGCGTCACCAAGTTCAATTGTGTTGTTTCCTGAATTTCCAATAATCTCTATCGAACTTGCATCCATCTTGGTGCTCTTGATATAGATACGGTCATCGCACAAACTCATTATGAATTGGATATCTTTGAATGCATCTCCAAACTGGACTGCTTCTATTCCATCGATTGTTATAGTATCTTCGTCCAACTCAATGGTGTGACCTTTAGTGCAAGTGCCCAATGTAAAATCAACTACTAGAACTGCATCAGCCTGGCTGGTTCCTTCGGCAATGACCTTGAAATTAGACTGAATCAAATTGCCATGAACTTGTAAGTTAGTATGCCCTATTAGTGACCAATGAGCATTACTACTCAGGACGATAGATGTGAGGGCGTCTTGGATTGGAGTGGGTAGTGAAATCGTTGACTCTGTGAGTGTTGAATCGAAGGTAACAACACCATAACCCACAACCTGTGCCTCGTCAATTGTCAAAGTTCCACTGGCAATTTCACATCTCTCGTAGTTTATGTGTATGTTATTAGAGCCCTCCGCCTGGCGTAAGAAAGACAATTGGGTGAGTTAGCACTTCCCTTGCCTAAGGGGTTGCAAAGTACTGTCAACTCACATGGATATCATCATTAATACATTTGAACTCGGCAGAATAGTTGGGAGCTGTTAGCTTTCTTTCATCGATTTCGCTCAAAAGGCGACGCTGAGAAGAATCAAATTGTAGAGATTTGACATCCTTGAAAGTCATGATTACAGGATTGTCTCCTGTCTCCCAGCATTGAATTTCTTCAGCACCGACTGAACCAGCTTTCGATTCGCAAATTAGATCATCAGTTGCTAGCTCGAGCGATCCAGTGGAGCTATCTAATTCACCAACATGATCAAAAGGCTTGAGAGTACAACATTAGGAATGTAAGCACGTATCTTGGTCAAGATGACTTGGATTGGTAACTGATCAACTCACTGATGGGATATACTTCAAAGGTCCCAGAATAACAAACCTAAATGTCTTTTCAAGCTTGAAGATCGTAATCTCAACGAATCCAATGAAGAGTCCAATTTTGATGTAGACAGACAAATCTACTGTGATTGTCAATGTGATCTCGAACCAGTCTAGAGGGCTGGTGCCCAATGCCAAAAGCTCAAAAGGACGAACTAACCCATTTGATGTTTCAGGGAAAGGATCATACAGATCTATTTCCACTCTGATAGTGACAGATCCACTTGCACCGATCTTGACAATAGCGGCGCTTACTTCAATTGCTACACCCACCCTTGCTTCAAAAACAATCAAAGGCGAGTCGACTCCATCAATTACGTCTCTAATTGCAAAGCTGTTCAGAGCTTTAAGTGGATTCTTCTCCTCCACTGCTTGTCGAATGCCCTTGGAATCCAATACCAATGCGTATTCAACGGTGACGGTGACGCCGAATGTTATCCTGAGTTCGACAGTTGGTGGGGTATAAAGTACAGCGCTAATTTCCATATCAAAGCCAAATTGTAGGGGAGGTGGCCTGAACTCAAGTAGCTCAACATCTTCTCCAGACAGGAGTCCTAAAGCACTTGTTGGATTTGACACTGCGATAAAGAAGCATTGTGCTTAGAGTACCAATCAATGCATACCAAGTCAAACAAATGTAATGACTCACAAATCGGGAAACTCAAACCTTCTATATTGACAGCCTTGCATTTGAGCTGACGAGCCTTGCACTTTGCTTTTTCAACACCAGAGCAATCGCAGCTCCCGTCACAGTCTGGACCAGTAAAAGATGTGGCACAAGCTAACATCCTGTGATGACTCATCACTGGTGTAATCCTGTTACCTGATATGTCATATGTCGGGAAAACTTCTTCGAGTTCTTGAGCAAGCTCCAACATTCGACCTGTACCATTATCAATAGCAAAGCCCCTGTCATCATGTAGGAGTTGTTGGAGTTATTATCACATCTTATTTGTTTGTATCTTGTGCATTCATTGGCATTGCATTACTTACATTATTCCGCCTCGACAGTCCCTAGGTTTACCGGGTCTAAACTCACAGGATTCTGCAAGTAACATTGCCCCCGCTAACAAGGCGAGATAGTATATTAGGTGATTTCTTTATGAATACAGGATGTGACAAAACACACTATCTACTCACAATCATCAAAAGAGTCATAAACTGCCCTCAATGCTCTGTATATTTTGATGACTTTTCGTGCTATGTCTACGCCTGATTCTGAACCAACAAAGATTTCTGCGATATCAAGGAACGTGATTGTTTTCTTTAAATGAGAGGCAACGTTAGTAGGTGAGCAGTAGGTTGAAGAAAGGCGGTTGATTGCTTTGACGTACCCCAGCAAGGTCGGAAATGCCTTTGATGCGGGTATCGAGTTGCCTGTGGCAGTTGTATTTAGACAACATTTGTTAAAGCTGGCTTGTCCAATACAAGGCACAGTAAAATGATCCTCACTTACACAAGCGGCTTGCCAATTTGGTCAAATGCTGCATTTTCCTCTTTGTTAACCAATTTCTCAAGTATTGGGAGCACGAAGTTAGTGATTTTGCCCAAGTCCAGAGCTATGTTTTTCATCTTGGCACACATATATTCATTAGCAGTTGTATTTACTGCACAGTCAATATTGGACCCTATCCCTAACTGACTAGAACATAGCATCCTTAACCCACGATGGGCAGTTGAAGTTATTCTACTTTCAAGGCGACGACGGTCCATTTCCCTCAAATTTCTCCTCGTTGAAGAGGATACTTCTTTCTTAATTAGCACCTAGATCAACGCAAGTTGTGTGAGAGCGAGACAGAATGAAGAAACATGGTGGGGGAGTCTATTCATACCTGGACTGCCTGTTTGGTTGCATCATTTTTGACACCAACATCCAAGGAAGGAATCCAGGGCTTGACTTTATCAAAACCAGGGATAGGCATATCCAATTCCACGGTTGCATAGTCGACATCTAAAGCGGCCGCGGCAGCTGCGCACAACTGAAAAAGGTCCTTCTTGTTTGCCATATTACTTAGCTGACTTCGAGATATTCTCCCGTACTGAACAGAACTGGAGTTATCTGGGGCGCGAAGGGCACGTTCTTTATCAATGTCAACAAATATTCCTGCTCCGAAGTTGATCTCAATGTCTTCCAAAGTAATGTTTAAGAAGTACAGTAGCCGCGCGCTAAAGTAGTTTGGTGTCAGCTAATTAAAGTGTCATGATCAGCATATTATATTTGAGACATTGTCTAAACGTACCTCACAATATCCAAATCTAAATCGAAGTCTGCTTTTACGAAGAATTCAGCATCACCGGTTGGTAGTGTGTCAATGAAGAAACCCACATCGTCATCGTAGCCGAATCTCAAGGTGAATTCCCAATCCAGCGTCAATTCTGGGTTGTCATCGGATTCGACTTTGATTTCAAGTGGAAGTCCGCCGCCAAGCTTAAACTCCAGAGGTGGTAGGTTGATTGAAAATACTTGTCCTGTGTAAAGGGGTAGATATGTGAGCTGGCAAATTTGGGGGAACAAAGTAGCCACGACCGAGAGCGCCAAATACCAAGTAGTGCTTACCAAAGGGAATCGTCCACATCAGAGACTTAATTTCGAGGTTAGGGTCATATGATGAATGATTGACGAGCGATCCATCAATATGCTCATAGTAAGTCACTTCAATAGAGCTCTTTAGAATACCTGCACCATTAGGACCAAGGAGACCGGTCAACTCGCTGCCAATGATGTCTGCAACAGTAGTGCTACCATCATCGTCCTTGTTCTCTTCATAGTTTCCAATCATATCCTCCATTGTTCCTACTACTGCCCTCCGAGCTTTTTCTAAGAAATTATCAGAAGATCCAGCTTTGAGTGACCTACTGACCGCAGATCCGACGAATGGCAAGCCAAATCGAGTGACTATTCCCTGCTTTCCCAAAGTCAAGCTGATGATGATTGAAGGGTGTGTGTGAGGATTATCAAGGTAGGATGACACTTGATTGTAAACAGTCTTACTCATTTGCCCTTTTGAAAATGTCGTCAACAGCATCTACCACCATTTTCGGGTCTTCGAGAAGCAATTGGATCACAGAGAACGAAGGTGGTGAAAAACTGGATGTGTAGTAGGTTGAGATTGCCCCTGCCTTGCCTTGCACTATGTCTGAAGTATTTATTTGTTTGTGAGGATCGATATTAAACATAACTGTGATTCATACCAAATCATGACTCACTATTAATGTCAGAAATTCGCATGTCCACAAAAAGCTCGCCAATCCCACCTAAAATGGCGGCATCTACTTGAGCAATCACTTGGCCACTAATAGCAACATCTAGTGCATTAACGACTTCGCCAATAGTTGACACGACAAAACCGTTGCGCTCGAGTGATTTGTCAGAAGAAATAATGTAGTTGAGGGAATCTTCAAGCCCAAATTTGATGCTGAGCGGAGGTCCAGAGTTGTCTATGATGGTTCTCACATCAACCTCAGCCGAAAATGGTCCAATTGAAGCGGAGAACTGAGCACGTGCGTCAACCCCGAATTTCAGTTCAAGACCAGTGATTCCTTTGATGTATTGATTTATGTTCTTTGACTTTTTGTCATACTCAAGTCCTAGGCCAAGTATGAAAGACAGCCCGCCGTCGATATTTGTCTGCGACGTCCCCTCGAATGCCAAGATGCCTTTGGCAAGATCAGCTATGTCAGGATCTAAATCGAGCCCATCAAATATGGCTTCTAGATCAACTTGAAGCGACTTGATCTCTTGAAAACTTTAGTAAAGATGTGCACTATGAGAATGATACCAGGTGGTAAATGGTATATTGTAGATAAGACAAACATACCTCCATGCAAGTGCTAGGTCAACTTCTAATGTAGTTCTACTCTCATTTGAATCACTATAGAATTGCACACTAGGTGAGCCTCCAACTGCATCCTGAAGAAGTGTTGATAACTTGGATTCCATTACAGAAAAGGGAGATTTTGGAGCCTCCTGGTCATCACATTCAACGCAATCATTTACGATCTGATCCACCGCATCGACTATCACTTGTAAAAAACTAGCAAAATCGCAAGCACTTATTCCAACCACAGGGATCTTGTAGGTGAAGATGTTCTTCCCAAACACCTGTGCAGAAAGTAAGTCAGAGAAGTACCACCAAGTGAAAAACTAGGATGCGGATAGACTCACCCGTTTCCCCAGTAGCCCACCAGAGCACGAATCAACAGAGTCATCCGCATTACCTCCTATCAGCATTTCTAGAGCCAGCTTCAGAAGCTTCACGATTTCTAATTGGGATCAATGATTGTACAAGACAAAAAATATTAGTTGGTGATGAACAAGAACAAATGCTATGATTCTCATCTAAACGCTCACCTGCAAAAGATAGATCGCCCAAGTCACCAATTTTAGGAATGTCAACATCCAAACTGATGTTTGGTCTGGTTAAGTTGATCGCATTTAAGTCAAGCAGGTTGAGGACAAATGGCTCGGTGAACTCTCCCTTGACAGACAAGGGCAACTCAAGCTCAAACGGCTGCCTCACTTCAACACTTGCAGCAAACTCTCCATCAACAGTAACAGAAGCAGCCGCAAAGTTTGGAATGTGAAAGTCATCATTTGGGTCTCTTGCAGTTTTCAACGCGGCAAGCCATTTGTTAAACGGAATAAGTTCTTCTGTTCCAGCGGACAAGCTTAAAAATCCTCCTACAGCTGCTTCGATATCAGCTCCAACTTCAATAGAATCTTGGATTCTTGCGCTAACGGTTGCTGACCCAGAGATTCTTACATTTGCTTCAAGATTTGTCTTTCCCAATAGTATATGAAAAGGTTTCTTTCTCTGGCTATCATTGTTGATACCGTACTTGTTTGAGACAGAGATTACAATCTGCACCGAAGAAATGGTAGGATCAAATGCCAACACCAACGATGAATTTCCAGCAAGTGAGACTGTGAATGAACTGCTCTCCCCAAATGCATTAATGAGTGCTGTATTTAATGCAGCTATTCGATTTTCAGTACCATCGACACACGGGAGTTCGACTTCTGTGAGGTTACCGTCAACAGTGATACTAAAGTTATAAGGACCTTCGGCAGTACAATCCTCTTCGCTCAAAGTCGTCGAGAATTTGAGACTTTCGTCTTCATTTGGAAAAAGTTTGACAGCAAAGGCACTTCCAAGTAAGAATGATCCACCAACCGAGAGATTGGATTGCTCCACACTTAATTCAGCAAAGTCCCCGATTTCAACAGTGGAGCTGAAGGAAACGCCTGCTTCGAACTCTTTCTCGAATTCGATTGCAAGAATAAAGGTAGATGATTCATACTCTATGGTGATCAATGTTTCAGTCTTGGTGAAATTACCAAGTACATAGCTCATATACCTAGTCAACTCTTCCATGGTGCTGAACCTTGGTACAATAGCTGGCACTGAAGGACTGTTCACGTGAATGCCAAACAAATTTTCTACTCCTTTCACCGGTAAAGTTCGATCGAATATCCCCATCAGCTTCACATCATTTATTAAATTGGTTGACTCATTCTTGAATGCCACAGTGGAGAGAACCAACTGATGATCTGCAGCATCTATACTAACAACAAGGTCGCAGTCGCAGTTTCTGTAATCTGTGACCTCTTCTACATTCTCACAGGTTGTTGAATTGCATGCATCACACATTGTATCATTGCACACAGTGATAGAGCAGTCGTCTCCCGTAATGGAGTTGATGATTTCGTCGACAAATGAATCATCATCAGTGTAATTCCCAATAGTGATAGCACACAGACCGCCTTCGTTCTCAGCTTGATCTCGAAGTTGTTCAGCATTGTCTGGAATTGGATTGACCGTGAATTCGTCCCTCAGAATGTACAAATCAAAAGTAATTGTCTCGTTGATTTCTGATATGTCGCCAGAACGAAGTCTGAGGCTTTTATCTCCGCGGCTGAGAGCAAGTTCAAATCGTGAGTGCTTGCTTGACTAAACAAGATTCAATACGTGAAATTGCAGCGCCCTTACTCTGCAAAGTCCTCTACTTTGACAAAAAACTCGTAAAGCTTGTCAGTAAATACCGATGCAATCGAAAGCACTTTGCTGAATGTAGTGTCCAGTAATGGAATGTTGACGTCAAATGCTTTATTGTTTGAAGCTTGAGCCAGCCAAGCATCTACCAATGCGAGCATGTTCACTGCGTTTTGGGGTGAAAACTTGATACAGTCCAGAAGTGCTTGAGAATCCGGATAAGCAATGTTGGGGCCAATATCATCAAAGATGTCGTCATCCGTAATTCTCATTTCAAGACCAGTTTCACTTGTAATTCCTGGAATACCCGCTATGTGACGTAGAAAGCAGATTGCAGTTATTAGAGGGTGTATAAGGAAAAGCCTTGGCAATGATGCAGCATATTCATATACTCACCTGATATATCAATCCCACCAGCTATGTCGTACCCGACAATTCCTTTATAATAGAAGGAGCTGTTACCAATTTGTGACAAGTTTGTAGGTGGAATGCTGCAGGGAGATGGACAGTGTGCTAATGTGGTTGTTCCTTGTAAATTTGCATATCCTTGAAAATCTGCTTTAATCAACCCCAAACCCAACTCAGCGTGTAAATCAGAATCTACCAGGAGCCGTGCATTGATAGGATCTAGCTGGACATCGACACTGGAAAGATCGTTGGCAACGGTAATCTTCGTACCCAAGCTAAGAGCAGCCTTCAGATGAAAAGTGCTATCAATCTCAAGAGTAACAGCATCAGGGACAGAATCAAGCAGTCCATCTGCATCCAGACTCCCAGCGAACTCAAACTCAAGCAACGAGCATAGAGTGATGACGAGACTGTTTGAGACCTCTTGTATGTCTAGAAATATTGCTCTGTTATTCGCGGAACAGGCATTGCCTTGAGTAATTGAGAAGACGTTAACATCTGGGACATCCGGTAAATCATTCCTGTCAAGGTCTGGCTTGACCAAGGACTGGAATGCTTCTCTCATCTGGGAAATCAATTCAGATATGGCAATGTATTCCGAAGATCGAGTCTGGGTAGGGTTTAGACTGTTTATAGTGAAGAAGACGCTTGAGATGTGCAGTATCAAAGACATTGACATTGTTAGAGACGTAACACGTACCTTGGAAGATTTGATGGACTAGAAGAAGTGCTGATAAAAAGATGAGGGTTAGTTACATGCAGACACTCTAACCTCTAATCTAAGCTTCGTGGCCTACCTTGTAGTAGATGAAGGACTTGAGGATGGAGATTTTGTTGGGCTGGTACTACTTGAAGCTTTAGTAGGGACAAGCGATTCGGAAGGAGATGATGATGGGATCAAACTTATCGAAGGTGCAGAAGACGGCTATGACACGGTTCATCGTAGATCATTTAGAAAAGTCTAAAATCCTATACCAAAATGAATGTTCAAGCCAAGCACTATACTCACAGCTTCACTGCCAATCTGCATCCCTTGCAAGCTATCCACCCATTCGGTCAAGTCAAAGAAGTCACTGACTAACCCATCCCCGGCAATGATTGAATTGATTGACTCTTTTATCAGTGGTATCTTGGTAGTAAATGGCTCAAATGTATCAATGAAAGTTGTGAAGTCCCTCAATTCCCCAACTGCTTTCTTTATTAAGTCGATTTTGACCAACGCATCTTTTGTAAAGGTAGGGGTCGATGTCAAAGTATCTAGTAAATCAGAATCAGTATAATCAATCCTTGCACCAAAACCAAAGTCCCCTACGATGACAAAGACTGGGAATGACACATCCAAACTTGCACTGAAGTCAATTGCCGAAGAATTGAACAAAGACAGAAAATCACTCGGATTCTCAATTGCAATGGGAGGAGAGGTCACATTCGCAGATACTGCAACGAGAGCTTTCGCTTCGGTTATCATGAAATCAAATTCTCCAAAGCTAAGCTTTGATGACCACTCATTGATTCCAACCAAACCGTTTATATTAAATTCGTTGATGAGCATGAAAGGGCTCGGTATGCGTTCAAGAGCGGGCAGACTGCTATTGAAGAGATCGGAGAGATCAAGACCGAAAGCAATATCGATGCTGACTGCAACATCAATCACTATACTTTCTGTTAATTCTTCCGCAAGTTGTGATGCATATGTTCCGAACGAAAAGCCTCCTAGCTCTTCTCCGCCATTGCTTCCGATCGTATCGCTCATAAAGTCTTGTAAGAGAGTCTTGACTCTGCAAATAAAGAGGTTGGTAATATAGATACTGACAGACTTGGAGATTATCATGAACAAGTTATGACGTACCCATTTGATAATGTATCACCGCTATCAAAGTTGAAGATTACTCCGAGGAGTAGCTCTTTGGTCCCTTCTCCAAAGTTGAAATCAAATGTCAGCGAAACATAGTCATTTATAGCAAACTGAAATAGAGCGTCGCTGGCTTGGAGCATTCTATTGGGCGACTTGAGTATGCCGCTGGGTCCTGCCAATGAGTTCCTAACAGTCCTCATCAGATTTCCTCTTTTAATGGCCGGTGGTATGATTTTGTGAAGTGAACCTCTAAGATTCCTCCTAGTTGAGATGCCGTTCTCCAACATGAAATCTCGGACAAATGCCATTAGTTTTCGAAGTGAGAGGGATCCAAAAGTGTCAATCAGCTACCAGATCAATGAATTGGATTGGTTAGTCATTCCTCAAAGGACAAAAAAGTACAGAAAGGAGGATACTCACAAACTCCGCATCAAAAGTAATATCAGCAAAGTACTGGTGCAAGGTATTGTTTAGATTCTTGGGCACTATCACAAAGTTCGTGTATGACACATCATCATTAAGTTCGGAGGTGAAATTTAGCGCTTGCTGAAGCTCTGATAGATAATCGCAAACTGTGAAGTTTGGCAGTGTAACATTGGAAGGCAAAAGGTTTGCTGCAGTAAGCTCGTTGAATGCATATGTTGTAAAGCTAGAAGAAGGATTTGTACATTTGCCTCCTTTCGCCAACAGACTTGCATGCTTTACGACGGAGCGCAGTTCGGGAGAGATGAGACTTTGCACTAAGGAATACATCGTTATTTCGTGAGGAGTAAAAAAACTGAGCGTTCATGGTTCACTGAACAAAAATATCGTACCTTGACTAACGATATCAGTGAAGTTTTGAAAGCCCCCAACAAAGTCTTGAAAGTCCTCTACAAGATCCAGCAATCCTCCCAGTGCAGACGGAGAACTTCCTGCCGCCAAATCAGGTGCGTATTTGGTTATTTCTCCCAACAGATCTGTCAAATTCTGAAATACATTGTCCAAGGTATTCTCTCCGAAGGCATTGCTAACACCATCAAGAAACATATCCAACCCAACGTCAAAATCGAACGTAAAGCTACCATCCACGAGATTCTTGCTGGCTAGCTTCATGGTGGGTAACACACTCACGTCATTATACACGGTAAAGTTAAAAACAAGCTCCGCCGACAGAGGCACGCTAAGATTCGGAATGAGAAAAGATGTATTGGCTGTTGAATCGATCATATCCTGAATTGATGCGAAGAAGCCGCCTTTGCTTCGAAGATCTGCCGAGACAGCTATGTGAGAGTCCACAATACTTTGTGTTGAACCAAATAGAGTGACATCAATGTTGATAGGGTCCACGATCAGTGAAGCGAAGGCACCCCACGTTTCGATACTAAGGCTGATCCCACTTCTCAATGCCGCGTCTAGTGCAACACTGTCTGCGATGACTTCCTGGACTTTACCAATGTTCAAGTCAAGTCCAAAAGTCACGTCAAATCCAGCCAAAATCATTGTATCTTGTGATAACTGAGTGAGATTAATCGCCACAGAAGATCCATCAGCGTCTCCCAAACCTGTCTTGGAAAAGTTGCCGTCATCTTCGGGTTGAGTAGCGTTGTCTATGAAGTTCCCAACAAAATCAATCATTTCGGCTGCTGTCACTGAAATGGTTGCTGAGAGTTGAACATTAACGCCAACTGAAAGCTCTTCTCTGTTAAAGTATGGAATCACGTCTGCATCAAGAACGATGTTGAGACTTTCTAGGACAGAATTCGCTGACATGATGGCATCCTCAATGATTGTTTTCAGTGAAGCGGCAGCACCTTCTTGGAGCATCCTACGATCGCAGCTAACTGTGTCAAAAGAGCTCTCGATGCTAGTCTGAAAATCAGTCAGAGTGCTGTTTACTTTGTCTATCAATGGCTGTGTGATCTTGTCCAAATTGACGCCAATATCGAGATTTTGCAACGGTGTTTCGATCACTGCAAGTATCTGGTCGGTGAGTTTCTCAAACAATGTCTTGGATGCATTTATGACCTCACAAATGTCTAACTGGTAGTCTATATCCGGAACGTAGGAGTCGAACAAATCGCTGTCAGATATATTGAGATCAACCCCAACCTGCACACCAGCAACTCCTATACTCAAGGGGAAGTAAGCATCAAGGGAACCGCGGAAGTCCAGGTTGGTTGCACTGGCTTGATCATCCGAAAAGATCTCAACGAGATTGATAGGGCTATCAGTTTTGGCATAGAACTGGGCGTCAACAGTTCCATTAGTCAAGCCAAGAGTTACAGATTCGCCGCTCGAAGGGATCACAAAGCTGATGTTGACAGAGAATGGATTCGCCGATCGTAGAAACGCAGAAGTTTCAAATTGGTTCACAGTGATACTGACATCAACACCACTGTAACTTGAGGTGTTGACATCAGAAGTGTTGATGGTTGCATTCAGAGACATATCAAGAAGAAGTGAACCTCCTAGCTCAATGTCCTCGAGAGCTGATAAATCGTTATAAAAGGAGGAATCGATGGAAAGAACTCCTCCAAGAAGATTATGTAGGCTGCTGAGTGCATTTTGCCTAAATGTTCAGCGTGTATGAGTACAAGATGTGAGAACTAAATGTATGTCAAGCCTGAGCGAACACAAGACTTACAGATTTCTGCTGCCACCCAGCTCAACCACAATGCCTATTACTAACTGTTGAGCATCAGCATCATACCCACCTGACAACGCAAAAGAATTTGAAGCGCAGCCACTTGATATAGCTCCCAAAAAGTCTGAGATGGTAGCCGATGTAGCATTTACGTTGCTTAAAAAGGAAATGCCTGAGTTGGCGATGCAGGCTAACTTGATCTCCGGTAGGAATGGAGCGGTACTGATCAGCCATTTTGGATACGAAAAATCTGCAATCTCTTCGAGAAGATCGATGATGACGTCTTTGATTGGGAGAAGGTCGATGTCCAGCTTCAAGTCAAAGCCAAGAGTGCTTGCATTTACGATGTCATTGACAGAAGCTGTCAGAGTAACTTCAGCAGGCACACCATCGACCCCAACAGAAATTTGCCCAAGAAAATCACCACCAATTGAAAAGTTATTGAGCAATGATGCGTTTTTTAGTACATCGAAAGGAGTTGCTGTATTATCAGCATGCAGATTTACTTGCAAGTTCGGGGTGATGTGTAGGTCGAACGGAGACAGTGTCAGATCAAACTCATGGGAAATTGCCGCATACAAAGAAGAACTCAGTTTGTTGATATATGCGGAGACTTGAACAGAATCCAGCGACAGGTCGATACTGACTTCAAAGTCAATGTTGGCATCAAAGAGTAAATTGATTCGGTCACTCTGGGAAAGGCTTAGAAACATGTCTGAAGCAGAGCTAAAAGTACTTCCAAATGCTTCAGTGATGCTTTCAAAATCCGAACCAAAGACTTGAAGAGCACTGCTAAGTCCAGAAGATAGGTCACTGAGTGTAGCAAATGGGTTCACATTGACAACAGCCAAAGTAAATTTGGCAAATACTGTCAGGTCTCCACCCTTCACGTCGATATCGAAGTCAAATGCAAAGCCCTGTTGGCCAGTAAGAAATGAATAAGTGAAAGTGTTTCCCTCTCAATACACGACGTAAAGGTTTTACAGTAACTCACGTCTATTTTGTCCACATCCACGGAAGGTGGAAATAATTGCGTGCTGTTTTCCGTGTATTCCCCTAAGGCCAATCCACTCCCATTCAAAATCACTTCATCCGCAGTCAAGCCAATTGTAGGTATGGAGACAGTAGCATCAAATACCCCATTAAGTGCGCTGACAATCTTCGAAACAACCTGCTTCTTCACGTAGGAACCAAATGTCTTGAGAGACAGGATCTTGCCCGTTGGAAAGAGAGAGTCGTAGAGATCAGATACCTTGAAAGATGAGGCGGCAAAGTCAACCGAAGGAGATAGATCTAACGCAAATTCAAGTTCGGGAAGATAATGATCGATGTGGAAGATTTCTCCGTCTAAAGCCATGGGCAATCCTGTCAAAGATGTGCTATTGAACCTGTTGAAAATGGAAAGTTTGCTCTGCAGCGCAGATAGTAGCTTGCTTGAAAGAGTAGCACCAAATCGTGGCTCGAAGAGCTTGTAAACATCAAACGTCAGCGCCGCAGAATCCGAGAATGATTGTGCGTATCCAAAGGCAACAGCAATATGGGGTAGAAACTGCTCAACTGAAGGGGAGGGGTAAATGAGTACAAGACTTATATAAGCCAAGCACTGAACAATATCCTTACCTGGAAATACACCTCTGTCATATTTCTGGAAAGTCTCGCCCAAGCCTAGCCCTGGAATTTTGACGCCGTTATAAGTTGGATGCGTAAATGTTGTCGCTAACCGGTCCCAAAGTAGTTCCCTCAGCTTGGGTGAAAATTTGGTAGATCCATGCTTACTGCCAATTTGTAGCAAGTCCGGAAAGCGAGGGAGGTTGACTGGCCTCAATTCGAACAAATCGTTATTGGATAAATCGTCCTTGAAGGAATGGAATGTGTTGTTAAATTCGGTAATCAACTCTGTAAAGTTCAATCCAAACTTGTCGAGAACTCCATTAATACTTCCAAGGGGCCCAGCGTTGAAACTTGAAGTAGATCCGGATGCAATGCTTGAGAGGCCACCAGTTAGATCATTCATAATCTTTGAAATCAAGTTTTCTCCACCTGAAATGAGTTCACTGCACATCATCTGCAGTTAAGATAGTTGAAGTATGAAGTATTGCGAATCAATGGGATATGACTCACCCAATATCCAGATCAACTCGCATGACAGGTGCTTCCAATCCAAAGAGATCGGGGCACGTAATTGATATCAAAGGATTGAGATGAAGCCCCATGCCACCAAGATTGATGTCAGCAACGAGAGGTAGATTGATGTCCATAGCTCCAACTTTGAGCCACTGGGCATTTTGACGCAAGGCAAGTAAAGTCGATGCAATCTGGTTGAAGTAGATTCGGTCAGATGATTCAGCGATGCCAATACCGAATGCAAATGCGAGTGTAGCGTTTTGAACTTCAACTTTTCCAACTCCAGGAAGCTCCATTTCTCCAGAGATTCTTCCGGTGGTGGAAAACTTAGCACTGACATCTTCAAATTCAATGAAAGATCTGGCTGCAATATGGGTTGAATTCATGTTGGGGATATTCACAAAATCACTTCCATTAACCTCAAAACCAACTAAAGAACATTAGATGAAAATATACAAATACACATCCATAAATCATAAGCATAGTGTACTCTCACCGATCGCTCCAATGTGCACTCCAGCCGAAAACGAAATGTCAGAGTCGAAACTAAAGAGCGTGCTTGAGTAGTTTCCACTGAAGAGCTCGAGCTCGTTCATAAAGTTTTGGCTCTTCAAAAGCTCCAACGGCTTGGTAATGATAGTATCAAGGCCAATGTCGGCATTTTTTGATAGGTCGATGCCAAATTTAATGAAGATTTCATTTCCGTTGTAGCCTCCAGAGATGGATAATGAATCAAGCAAGTCGTCTAGCCCTGAAGATGTCAGCTTGCGATGTTTCGGCAAGCTACTTCGAGGTCTAGTAAAGTGATTGTATGGAAGATGGTGCGCCCGCAATGCACGTTGGCGGGTATAGGATGACTTGGGATGAGTGGATCGCAATGTACGTCTGCCCCTAGGATGACGTTTCGTGAAGTTGATGGATCGGTGATGATGGACGACAGATTCGTGATTAAGACCAAGGAGTCGGCGATTCGAGCTGGCCAGCGAGCTGGTTTCACCCAATACATCTTCTAAAATCATTGAGAGGACATCTTCTAGTGTCGGTCCAGGCAAACCAGATTCCTCGGCCTCGGCGCAAAGGTGAAACAGTTCATTCTTGGCTACAGTTGAGAGGATCATTAAGCCAAATCGATAAGCAATGTGAAGGTTGAGAACAATGCAGTTATTACAACATAACTCACCTTCCAATACTCCTTCAACGAACTCTCCAGCATTTGGAAAAAAGCTATCAAGACTCTTTCTGAAGTCAACCGCCAGAGACACTGGACCTAAAATACTGTCAGGAGACAAAGTCAGTGAACCGAGCTTCGCGAGCATACCATCCAGAAATGATGCAACTTGACAAGCGTCAAAGTCAACTTTCACCAGGAGAGCCTCCGAATCAAACAGGTTGCTATCCTCAAACAAGATTTTGAGCTCTTGATCGTATCCGTTAACGTTGGCAGTGAAAGGCAAAGTGGCGTAGAGTTGACCATAGGGAGTAAAATCGAGACGAGACTTCATCGTGGCATTGAATCCGATACCATCCAAGTTGCCAACAGCATCTAGCGTCGCTTCAAAAGGTGCATCAAGTCTTATACCCGAAGAAATGAGGAAATTTCCATCATCCACAGCGATACCAGGGAAAAGATCCAGTGTGATATCATCTACGCTTGCTTCTGCAAAGACGCCTAGATCATCTATACGCAAGAAGAGAGACGGAATGCTGATATCCGAGCTAGTTTTTCCTGCCTTGAAGAACTCTTGAAGGTCCGTAATCTTGAATCCAGTGCTGAAAGTCAAATCAAATGCAACCACAGCTGAAGCATCAGCGAACAATCCATCGACATCCGCTTCTCCAGTTGCGCCAAACATGGCTTTGGCAGGAGCAAGTTCGTCGAATGCAGATGATAACGCGGTCTTGAAGTCAGCGTTATTGAAAGTTTCTTCGATACGGATCTCAACATCGAGGGTAATCTCTCCTCGGTCGGGAAAGTATCCGGCGAATGCCGATTCCTACGAAGATAGAAGGTTGGTACTAGAATTAAAGAACAAGGTAAAACCCAAAGATAGTGCTCACCACTCCATCAAACGATTCAATTAAGTCGGACAAAGCCTTGAAAGACTTATCACCACTCAACATCCTTTGGTGCGCTAGTCCATCGATTAGTATCTTGCTCAGCTCTCTACGAGCCCCACAGCTGGCAGCAAACTCATCAATCTTGGCAACAGTGTAATTCTTGACTTCATTGACTTTATCATCGGCAGCCGTGACAATAGTAGACTTAATGTTGGGCCCAATCGAGGAGGGGAGGAAAGAAGACTTCGACAAAGCTGGATCGAGGTACTTGCCCAAGATGTCAGATAGTTCCTCGGAAAATGACAAGGATGCGATGGATTTCTTGAGGAGATCAGTGTAATCTAGTTTGGTGCAACAAAGATTTCCTTAGATGGAGATGCGTTTTGGAGAACAAATGAACAAGAATGGTGACTCACCACAGACGTCGAAGTTAAATCGAATAGCGGCTTTGATGAAAGAGAGATGAGATATCAAGTACTCTATTGTGTTGGTGTGCCAAAGCAAAACAAATACTCACGCGGCTTGTCATCAAACATATCATCCTCAAACGCCCTTAAACCCAAACTCGTTACTCCAGGGGTTGCATTCACTGCTGCGTCCAAACTACCCAGATAACCCCCGTGATACGTCCATCCGTGCCCAAAACTCGAATAACTAAACTCCGCGTCCATGCCTAGGGTACCATTAAATGTCACATTAGTAGAAGACAAAATAGGCAACGCTTGAGAGGCAGTTGCCAAAAACTGGGTAAAGAAATGAAGTTTCGTCTCGCCCACAGTAAACTTCGCCTTTTGGGCATTAATGCTCAACGAGAAGTGAGCTTCATATCCAAAGTCGAGAGTAGGAATTGACAGATCGAGTGTAGGAAACGATTCAGGCAAAAGGGACGCTTGAGAAGTCAACGCGGTGGACGAACCACTAATTCCACCGATGATAGTAACATCGAATGAGAATCTTTCGAGATTTGCGTTGTGGGAGCAGTTCAAGTCCAAGGAAGGAGATCCAATGACGTTGGCAAGGTTGGATTGGAGATGAGTTTCAATGTCTACATCCGCAGTCACGTTGATCCACGCGTTGCGTTCAATTTCGGTTCCAAAGAGCGTTTCGAATAACTGGGTCTCGATATCGAGGATTTCGGAGAGGCGAAGTGAGGTTCCTGATGCGAAGTGAATGAGATGTGAACAAATGATACAACAATGGATGAAGAAGTAAATCAGGGAGCAGAACAAGCAACCTCAACGCAGCAAGTACAAAAGACAAATAAGCAGCCTACCAAGAGGAGGCAGTCCGATACCGTCCAAACTAGGCTTGATATCATCTGCTAAATCCTTGGCTAGCGCCTCGATTCCACCAAGGAAATAGTCGGTATAGCTCGCAGGTAGATCGACGCAGTCGGCCGAGACTTTGGGTAGGAGGAGGAAGAGGAGTGGGATGATCTTGGTGGGGAGGAGCTAACATATCGAGCGATATATAGATCAGGCATAATGGGACGAGAAAGAGGAGAGAAGAAGTGAGAAATATACAGATGAAGTTCGTCTGGGTTTCAATATAGTGCTTGTCAATTCAATTAGCAGTCAGCTAGAGATGGGTTCATCCGCGTTACTATACTTGAACTTACCAATCCGAATTTGGCAGTACGAAATGAGACAAGATAGAAGCGTTTCTTCGCTGCCTTCGTGGTTTTGGTAAAGTAGAACAAACCAAGTGCAATCGAAGTTAGAGCAGTAAGAATGCTAGCTACGGCGGTGGAGAAGAAGATGGGCTTAGGTTTGGGAGGACGGCTCGTCGTTTCCTTGACTAGCATATCCTCCAAGAACTTGTTGTTAACATCTTCGTCGATAGTACTAGTACTACAAAAGATGTTCATGGAAAAGGAAGTTTTGTCGCACGGAGCCGGCTCCATTGAAACTTTTGTCAATCGACTTTCTTCCTTGTCCGAAAGAGACTTGCCAGGCCTGCAAGTCATGTTGGAGAGGGTGGAACAGAATTTGCCTGAATAGAATAGCATCGGGTGAAGGAAGAAGTTAGTTTCGTGGGCTCGTTGCGTGCAAATGTTCAATCGCCTTGTACTTACTTAGAAGCATGAGATTGATCATTTTCATTGTTCAAGTGCTTTGTGTTGTTAGCTTTTTGGCTTTGAATGTGTTGGCTTTTAGGTACTTTGGGAAGGGCAGTGGGCGAGGCAGTACTCTGCTCTGGGCAAATGTAACAATCCCACGAGGGAGCTCGCTTCTTGATGGGGCAGTGCACCTTTTTTTGGTAGGGGCAGGTCTTGTCGTCCTTCCTACACCTCTTGAAGACTTCCGGTAAGTGAGCATGCCCCCGTATTATGAGTCGTATGGTAGCGCATGGGGGCGTGATCAACTGAGTCAAAAGTGGGCGGTAGAGGGCACACCACCGTATCTTCCACGTGGGCAGTGCAGAGAGAACCGTTACTCTCCAAACTTGTGATGATCCCGTGGGATAAAAAATGCGAACTTGCCAGTCGATACTACTTTGTGAAAATCAAAATCCAGCCAGCCATAACATGCTCTCGGAAACTGTTCAGCTAACAAACCAATACAAATGAAGCTTTTGACTGCCCTATTCTTCGCCTACTTCGCCAAAACCAACTGTGAAACCATCGTCCATCATGGCATAGTAGGGCATTTTGAAAACATAGGATCATGCACTGCACCCTTGATCTCCCCGCAGTGCGAACAAGGTGGAGCATATTGTGCAGATATTGGCATGTGTACCAAGCCCGGAGGAAAGTGTCGTGGCGAAGGAAAAAAGCAGCACTGTGTTGATGTGCGGTGGAATAGGGATGTTTGTGTCAAGCCTGCAAATACTTGCAATGGAGGGTTTTGCGGTAAATCTTCCTGCGCTTGTTTATTGTGTCACGTATCTTCCTTAACACATGGCCACTAATCTCTTCACACATCTTTTTTTTGTAGGATCTCCCCCAAATTTCGAAGATTGCAGATGTGATGTTCATGGAGATGGTGGGTGTCACAAAGTTGAGTTCGTGCCTCATCATGACCACGGTCTCTAACAGTGTGTCGATAAAGAATATAGTGTGTAAAAATAGTATTGCAAAGAAATTGTAAGATATTAGTATCTCACCGGTGAATAAGTTCAAGTAGGTACGAAAGAGTTCTAAACACCACAAGACCCATCGCCTGTACTTCAACGTTGCAGACATGGCAACCACTAATATCCTTATTCTCGTGGCCATTGCGAAATTTATCATAAAGTGATAAGATTGTTAGGAGAACTCACTCCGTGATTGGCAGAACCAGTATATTAATCAGATGCTCTGTTGTTGGCAGACGGATGGGCTCTTGCTCTGTGGTCGCCTTTTGGACGGGGATGCGCTGGAAATAGTTGGTGGTGGATTGCTTGAAACTTGGACTGCCGGAAGGGCTCTTGCTTGGTGAGATAGAAGGTTCCAACGAGGACAAGGGGCTGCCAGATGGAGATTTGGATGGATGGGCTGGGTCTAGTTGATGGTGAAATACTTGGACCAACAGGATCAGAAGTCCCCGCTTTACCGCAAGCGAGCCTGCATTGTTGCTATCGCCCGTAGACAGAATCAGATCTTCGCTTTCACCTAAGAGACAAAAAGTTAGACAAATTCCACTGGGCGTTGATGAGGAGGAAATCTGAAGCAAAATATAATACACACCGGTTCCAATGACAATATTTCCGCTATCTCGAAATGAGCTCTTTGGGGTATGAATCGAACATCACCACTTGTTCGATGACCTTCAGTTGCTCTAATGTCTACACTTCGACGTGCAAAACCTGCTGTGCTGTCTGCATGAAGAATGTCGAGCCTCCACCTCTATCACTCCTCAAATGACCCAATCCATCGCCGGTTTCAGGCTTGATATCTCCTCTAAAGCCGAATTGCTCGTGCCCGTTGAAATATTGATTGACCCGGAATTGTCAGATGATGATGAGGCCCGTCGTTTGACTGTTACATCGCCCGTGAAGAGCGACAGTGATGGTATAGAGTCATAACATCTCATTGACACGTAATGTAGGAACGCTCACTGAGTCGAATGATAGTCGATCCCGCCGCTGACAACATCAAAGCCTCCATCACCTCCTCTGAACTGCCAGCAGAAAATGTGTCGTTTTCAGACTGGCCATTAAAGCCTCCGCTGATTTTTACATTGTCTCCTCTCATGCTGTCTGGTCTTGCATACATGTTATTCCAATGGTCAGTGTAAATTAGTTACCAGCTTCGAGCGTAAAGTCGCCTCCAGCTATTCGAACAGATGAGCAACAGTTAGCAAGTTTAGATGAGTTGATGCAAATGACAAGCAAAGCACAGCATCAATCTTACAATGATCGACAGAACCTGTAGCCCCTGCAGCAATGTGAACTGTGCCGCCATCGCCTTTGTCGGATTCTCCAGCTTGAGCTGAAATGATACCAGCATCTTGCGTATCATAAACAGACTTTCCACGAGCTGTTCCCGTGGTCGTGAATTATTGTTTGAGGTGTTAGTTCATTTGTATTGAGTATTCGTTATAAAGGTGCGTGTAGCTCACCATTGCCTCCGTCTGTAGCTGATTAGAACTGCCGTCAACTATGAGATCAATTCGGTTGGATGAAATGTTATGCTGCAGGATCAAGTCGTTCACATGATGCAGCATGAAGCTCACCTCCATTGCGTGTTTCGCCAACATGAAGTGTGACGCTCCCAGTCGAATGATGGGCCTGCTTGCCCTTCCCAGTTGAAAGCGAAATGCTGCTTGACCGAGCCTCCATTTCCCATTTCTTACCCATCACGGCTGCAGCGGGAGTAACATGTGAGCAGTGTAATGTTGAAGAAATCGATGCTTGCTGAGCATGCAAGAAGGATAGCTCACATCCTCCTCCCTTAATTGAGACACTGCCACCCTAATCAACCCAAAAAAGCCCGCAGGCATAGCCTCCAACTATAACTCGATTGCCGCCGTCACCGCCATCGCCTCTGTCTGCATCACTTAATCCATCACCCGCAGAGATTGATACTGAGCTTCCTCTTTGCATCTTGTCATGGCTGCTGCCAGCTTTCATATCAATATTATGCCCTCCCTCACTCGTTGCACTGTCCTTTACTTTGATTGAGATGAAACCACTACGACCGTCAGACACGACGAACCGTCCATGACTTCCTCGCCCATCACCTGATGTCCTTCCCTCGCCGCATCTCCCAGTATTGCTGTCAAGGTTCAGAAACCTGGGGTTAGAGAACTTGTTGAGGTGAGTTGAATGCTACAATACATCGGGTTAGTAAAATTGCACGGTCATGATTTGCACGTGCAAGATTGCACGGGTGTCTGCACATGATTTGCCCGTGCAAATTTGCACGGGCAAGAGTTTGCACTTGCAATTTTACCTGTCATGCCAGTGATTCAGTCCATGTTTTGATCAAGCAAAATGTACATGCCGTTCAAGGTATGCGATGAGTTCACACATTACATACTATCTTGCAAATAGGCACTGACACAATCCTTCTTCTTTCATTTGTTTCACTGTTTCGGCCGCAGCGTTGCTTGTATCCGTCGGATTTGCATAAAAATTGGACGTCGTGAAAGCTGACATTCAGTTCTTGCATTTTGATGTGCATGTCTTTGGCGATAGACGCAATGGCCCCGAGCTAGGAGCGACAAATATGCACAACGGTTCGTTTTCTTTTCCCTCTACCTCGTCCCATACCAGCAGGTACTCTTTCTACAACAATGGACTGACGAAGGGAATCTATTTTCTCAATCAATGTGCCCTCTTTCTCTACAGCTGCATCACTGATTTTCTTCAATCTCAACTTTTTGACCTTTAACCAGTCCGGTTCAAAGTACCATTCTCCTCTCACCAGCAGCAACGTCATCCGCACTCTCATCTCTCGGGATACATTCTCAGGATTCACGGCTAATACCCACAATGGGATATCTGCTTGCCTGAGAACTGGCACGATGCAAATATTCAGCCCACAATCCATGCCGCCTCTGTGCAAAGGTAGCTGAAGAGTTGATGTGCTGAATGTGCTATGTGTGCACTCGTCGCATACCTTAAATGTATGTATGTTTTGCTTGAGCAAATTATGGAATGAATCACTGACATAACAGGTAAATTTGGACGTGCAAATCATGACCGTGCAAATTCTGGAAGCCCCAATACATCATGATGATGTTTGTATCATCTGATGGAGGCTAACAGTTTGTACTTCTGTTCAATTGGCAACACAGCGAGACACAGAGCTAATTCCTAGAATCATTACCGGCCTTACCAATGCCAAACACTGACAATAACTCCAACTTGAAGCAGACACGGTTGATCACGCCCAACTAGTATCAGCATCACAAGAATTTATGTCACGTATCTTTGAAGGAGTTAGCCTTTCACAATGATGCTCAGAAACATTTGCCAATCTATATTCCAGACACGGTGGCAATTCGATTGATGCAGCTGTAGTTGCTCCAAAAGTTTATACGGATTGGTGTACGGAGAATGTACTAGGTGAGAGAACTCAGGTCAGTCACACTAACCTCTCGAAGATACCCTGTGCCTACCTACGCTACTTTCTGTTTGGGTGAAACTTCTAGTCATGGAATGGATAGAGGGCACAAAGCTAACAGATTTACAAACCAATGCAAATACAAACAATGAGAGACAAGAATCAGTCAAGGAGAACTTGGATCTGGTCAAAGTAGCTATTGATTCTACGCTCAGTCAACTGCTAGTGACTGGGATTCTCCATGCAGATCCTCACGCAGGTTAGTTCTAATGCCGGTGTGTGATTTTGTACATTTGCTCTCCTTTCAAAGCTTTTTTTGGAATAGGTAATCTACTCAAGGTTGGACTCGAAGATGGATCAAACACGTTAGGTTATTTAGATTTTGGTCTGTTGAGTACAATTTCTTCGCAAGTCGCGATGCCTTGGTTTGTAGTGTTGTGCTGCAGGTATATTCGCAAGATATTGGTGAGTTATAACAGTTTGTACTCGTCAAACTGATACTAACAACTAAATTTGCAATCTCGTAGTACAATGCATTAAAAGATGCAGTTGCTCTAGCAAACCTGAAAAGAATCTGAATTCCTCTATATCATACAATATAAACCAGCAACACACAAAAAACTCAATTTTAGAGAAACAAAACCCAATCAACAGCGGGCCAAAGCCACAATACAACGTACAGGGCTTATACAAGCTGAGGAGCCCACTCTTCAACATTAGAACATGAGCAGAGCCCACCTCATAATATACATGAACTGAGCTCACTACCCCTCATCACAACACAAGTGGAGCCTACCCCTCAACACAATACAACAACACAGGCTCACATGCGAGACAAGACAGCTTCTCAACAAAACATGAGCTGACCCCACCTACTGACGGAAGATGAGCTGAGCTCACCACTCAACGCAAATCACAACAGGAGCCTAGCCTACCCCTCAACACATCAATACAACACAGGCTCAAATGAGCCGAGATCACCCCTCGTCACAACAGGAGCAGAGTCCACTCCTCAACAGAACATGAACTGAGCCCACCCCTCAAGACAGCACAACACTGGTCTGAGCCATAAGCTCATTTCTCTTTTAGTGATTGATACTGAATTTGCTTTGTGCAACTATCAGCTGTGACGAATCCGAGGCATGATATACTTACTCCATCCTAATAAAAAATTAACTATGTAAGAGGCAAGAAGCAAGGTACTTCATATCTTCTGATTACTACTTCTTCTGCTTACTTACTTAGGGAGGTACTTAGGTAGAATGAATGAAATGTAACCGTTTAGAACTAATTCCTCACAAGCAAAAACTCATCACCGTGACCGACCAAAAGAGACGGACTCTCCCAGCCAGAGTCTTGTGGACTTAACCGAAGACAGCGACAAGGAAGATGCTACGATGGCTACGATAACCAAGTTGATGAGCGACTTGAAGGAGGCAAAAGATGCCAGGGCATTGGCCGAAAAGAGAGAATAGGATGCATTGCTCGAACTATCTAAGATGGAGCAGGAATTGAAGGAGGCAAAATATGCCAGGGCATTGGCCGAAAAGGAAAAAGAGGATTCATTGCTCACGGCAAGGAAAATTTGTGACGATCTCCGTAGAAAAGCCGAGGCATGGATGGCTTCTGAAAAGAAGAAGTTCGAGCAGGCCTTGAAGGAGGAAAAAGCTCGCGACAAAGAAAATAAGAAGCCCATATAGATGCCAACGCATTGATCGTGTCAAGAAGAGATATGTGGGGCATTGCTTTTGGATACTCCAGATGTTTACTCATAAATGATGAATCAAAATACTGCGGCCTGGGTAGAATCTATGGAACATGTAATAAATAAGCTTGAAATTAGGTGTCTATTAACTTAGTATCTCATTGTTGTAGCCAAAAACCACTCTTGCTTCAGAGATTGGCGGGTGTAGAGTACAAACAACTCAAGTGCATTGTAGATGAACTCTTTTATTTTTTACCCTTGAGCCTTGCTCGGTTTTTTTGTTTAACGAGGACTCCCATTTACTTACCTGTCACACATATATATGCATTGATCCGGAATCCTTGGGCTTCTTACAGACGTCAGTGACTTTGGGAACACTTACTATGGTCTGACCCTCGCTACCTACGAGATCCTCCGCATACTACCATACGTGGTACGTTGGTGTACGTACTACGGTCTGACAGCTGCCACCGAACTTTTGCAGTTCTTGATGTTCTGGTGGCAGTGAAGCTGAGCTGAACACGGGCTAGTGGCTGATTATTAAGTGGAATTTGACTGCAAACTGCTGATGAGCCGTCTGGCGAAACAATTAGTGCCATTGTTCAGTCCATGTAGTCACCTGCTAGTGTAATTGGATAAAGGACTTTATTTCTACCTCTCAAACAGACTTCACCCCCAGATTAAACCAAACCAGTGCAACCTTCATGTGTCCAATCACAAACAAGGTGGTGAAGTTGGCTGCAATTCTGTACGTTGATGACTGTGATTTGATCCACATTGACATGACTGGGGAAGATGATGTCTACACTACCTTTCAAAAGATGCAGGAGGCTGTGCTGAACTGGGGAAAGCTTTTAATAGCTTCCGGTGGCTCATACAAACCCCCCAAGTGCTTCTACCACCTTATCTCCTTCTCCTGGTCACGGGACGGCAAGTGGAAATACGAGGACAACCACCTTAAGCCTGAGTTTGAGATGGTGGTGCCGATGCCGGATGGATCGACGGCGGTTATTGATCATCTCCCGATCACGGAGGCCAAGGAGACATTGGGTGTTTACTCCTGCCCGAATGGCAACTCGGATGGAGCGCTAAAAGCCATGAAGGAGAAGGCTGCTGAATGGGTGGATAAAGCAAAGGAGGGGCACCTGCGCAGGAGTGATGTGTGGTTTTTACTGGATTGCCAGTTCTGGCCAAGGGTTGGGTATGGACTTTGCTGCAACTTGGCAACGCATCTCAAACTTGAAGATTGTCTCTCCAAGCAGTATTATGACTTGCTACCTTTGGGTGGGGTGATCAGGTCTGCTCCTCGGGCGATTCGACAGCTGGGAAAGGGCTTTTATGGGGTTGGATGCCCACACCCAGGGATTGAATGCTTCGTAGGTCAAATAGCAAAACTGCTTATGCACTATGGTTGCTCTTCTACCATCGGAGAGAAGCTCAAGATCTCCTACAATCAGCTAGTGATTGAGCTGGGGCTGTCAGTTCAACCGTTTCAGGAGTCCTTTGCAACTTATAAGGAGCATCTGACTTGGAGTTGGTTGGTTTCTATTTGGGAGAAGTGTGACATCTACAGAGTAAAAATCTCGATGAATGACATCCCGATTGAGCTGACTAGGGAGAGAGACAAGTGGATGATGTGGGAGTTTGTGAGAGTTGGATACAAAGGCGAAGAGTTGAGACGGCTGAACAGGGTGCGGCTGTATCAGATGGTGATCTTCTTATCGGATGTCCTGGGGGCTTCTGGACGCTGTCTAGACGAGAGATATCTGCGGAAACGACCAGCAGGGGACAAGTGGTCTACTCTAAAGTTTCCGAAGGAGAAACCGTCTCTGGCGGACTTCCGGCTTTGGCAGCAGGCCTTGAAATGGGTGGTACCAGTAGAGGGCTTGCCAGTGAGGTTGGGACGCTTCTTGCATAAGGGCTACAAGGTTTGGGAGTGGAGGTTGTGCACACAGAACCAGCATCTTCTCAGGTATGTCGGTGATAAGATGGATGTATACACCGCTACAAGCACCACTCGTCGGAGATGGAAGAGAGAGGAGACGGGTTTTGATGCAGAATTGTTGGGTGAACCTTGCACCGTTCGAGATGGAACTCATGGCACTGTAGCTATTACATCGGTAGCAGCACCGCCAGATCTGGCGGGAATCATTCTTTGATGTTCTACGAGAATGGGGCAACACTTGGATATGGGACTCTCTTCGACTGATTGGAGACGATAACTGGCTGTTGGAGGCAATAAGGGATGGGACGTGCATTGCTGTTACAGACGGGTCTTATATAAGGGAGTTGTACCCAGATATGTGCTCCTGTGCATTTGTGCTTGAGTGTATGCAAGGAAGGGGTCGAGTATTTGGCTCATTTCCGGAGCAGACGAAATGGGCTTGTGCATATAGAGGCGAATTGCTAGGCCTAATGGCAATACACCTGATCTTGCTGGCGGTGAACAAATTAGATAAGCGGGTCCCAGGTTTGGTGAAGATTTACTCAGACTGTTTGGGTGCTCTGGGGAGAGTCACGTCCCTGCCTGCAAATCGGTTGCCGAGTGGATGCAAACACTCCGATATTCTGAAGAATATCATGGTCAATTGCAGCAACCTATCCTTCAGCTGCCAGTATCTGCATGTATCAGCACATCAAGACGAGAAGATGAGCTACGAACAACTCCCACGTCCTACTCAACTCAACTGCAGGATGGATGCCACCGCAAAACGCGAGTTTTGGGGGTTTGGAAGGAGAAGCGCTGCCCCCGCAGGATGTGTTCCCACTAGAGCCCTTAGCTGTCTTCGTGGGAAGTGAGAAGCTCACATCAGGCTTGGAGGATCTGCTTCGTTTTTGGTGTCAACGGAAGGTAGCGAAGGTGACACTGGCGGATGAGAAAGTGAAAGTTCTGCAGCAGTTTGAGGAAGTGGAGTGGGCGGTGGTTCACAAGGCGCTGACTGATGTTCCGAGGATGTTTCAAGGGCGTGTAAGCAAGTGTGTGGCGTGGCGGGCACAAATGAGATGCAGGCTCGATATACACCCAATCATAGCAAGAAATGCCCAAGCTGCAATACCTGTGTGGAGACGTGCGGCCATGTGTTGGACTGTGAGGAGGCTGGAAGGGTAGATTTATTGCATCAGTCAATCGATTTGGTGGAACAGTGGATGAAGGATCATGGCACAGATCCAACGTTGCGCAAAGTGCTCATTGAATATGCTCATGGC